>CM025640.2:6869732-6880326 GCA_014621495.2 Entosphenus tridentatus
CCCTCCGTGCTCACCACTAGCAGTGGATTAGAGCCCCTCCGTGCTCAACACTAGCAGTGGATTAGAGCCCTCGGTGCTCACCACTAGCAGTGGCATGAGTCCACATCGACCCCCGGGGGAGGAACACGTGGCAGACGTCACCGCGCATGCGCACCTCCCCGAGCCCCGCTTTTGTATTTGGTAGCCCGGGACGGACGAGCCTGCGGCGCGATTGGCTGCGCGCCTCGCCGCGTGGGCGGTGCTACGGCCCGGGCGGCCAATGGGAGCGCGCAGCCGTGTGGTGGCGCCGGTGCGCACTGGGGAATTGAGTGCGAGCCTGAGGCCCGACGAGACGAGAAGGAGGACATGGCGCTCCCCGGCTACAGGCAGCGTGAGTCGGGTACCGCTCCTCCCAGTGAGGGGGGGGGGACCCCTTCGGTGTCCTGGGGGGTTTCCCCATCGGTCCCAGAGGCTGAAAGCCTCCGAGTGGTGCCCGGGGATTCTCGGGGTCCGGATCTCCCCCAGCGGAGTTCCCTCTTAGCAGGGAACCCCTGGGATGGATAACACCCCTCCACCTAGCAGAGCTTCCCGGGGTCTCGGGTCTCGTCCAACGGGGTTCCTCGAGGCCCGAGGTCTGCCCTGTCTTTCCAGAAATGCGTAGGTTGTCACCCTCCCCACACCCCCCGTGTTCCCTCCCAGGGGGACCCCGCGAGTCCTGCCATCATCTCCTAGAGAACCCTGAAACAGCTGGCCCCTCCTGCTGGGGCCCCCTTACCGGGGTTCCACATCCTTAGGGGGACCCTAGGTCTCCTGGCACCTCGGCGCCTGTCTCCTGCCCATGCTAACGCGTTGTTGTTTAACTTGCCATGCGTTAGATGTTAAGGGACGAACCCTGCCTGGGGTTCGAACCGCGCGTTTCGTGATCCGAAATCCGGTGCGGTGGGCGGTGGTGGTTGCCGCCAATGAAGAGCAGTGGTCGGGGTGAAATAGCAAAACGGTCATCGCGGTCAACCAGTCTTGGTCAGCATGGTCCAGTCTTGGTCATTCGGCTGAGTCAGGAGAATCCAGACCATTGAGCTTGGTGAGCATGCTGTGGTTGGTGGACCCACCTTGGCCGGCGATTCTGAAATTGCGCGCTGGTTTCCTCTTGACCACTGGGTTTTTTTTCCAAATGTAGCAGAATTCGCATTTAAAATATTGGGCAAATTTTCCATCCTATCAGGACCATGCGGATTACAAGTATTATTTGGGCTTTGTGAGACTTTCTTTGACACTGAAATAAATTAATCCAGCTTATTGAGCAGTGGTTAACTGCTGACGTTGATCCTGGAGGGGCCATTGCTGATGCAAGGCGGCATCGCGTCTGTTCACTACCTACAGCATCTCCCCTGCTCTCTTCTGCGTGGACCAGAATTTACTAGAAGGGATCTCGAAGGTAGCTTTGCGAAATCTGCCATGTTCTAACATTAAGCGTTGCAATGATCTGTGAGACATCCCAATGGATACTTCATATCGATACATGCCAGTAGCAGAGTGTGGATAACATTGTAGCAACATTTTTTTAACAAATACTTGTTCTGACGCGTTTTGCGGTGTCTGATCATCTTCAGTTAATAACGATCACGGGTTCTTTGCAGCTCCAAAGCGGCGTGCGCGCGGTGGGGCCCAAGGCCCTGACCAGGGAGACCCCAATCAGCTGTTTGATGACACCAGC
Organism: Entosphenus tridentatus; assembly: GCA_014621495.2. Classification (NCBI taxonomy): domain Eukaryota; kingdom Metazoa; phylum Chordata; class Hyperoartia; order Petromyzontiformes; family Petromyzontidae; genus Entosphenus; species Entosphenus tridentatus. Next base: position 6,871,426 of record CM025640.2, read on the forward strand.
TTCGGAGTGGGGCCCCCTGGCGGCGGCATGGCAGCGGGCCCAGGAGGAGGGGTCTACGGAGAGAGTCCGGGATCTGCCTTCCATGTGCCAGGCTTTCTCAACGACCCCATGGCAAACCCCATGACCAACATGGCCATGGCCTACGGCTCCACGCTTGCCAATCAAGGCAAGGAGGCCGTCGAGAAAAACGTGAGTCGCCTGGCAGGACATGGGAAGCGGGTTGAGCTTCATGCGGCCACTGGATTGAATACCCCTTTTACACGAACACGTCCGAGCAAAGCAAGTGTGTGGTCCTCCAGTGTGGTGGTTTCCATTGACTATTCTCTGCTGAACCTGAACCAAATTATAAGCTGTTCCTCACAAGACATCTGAATCTGCCTTGGAGCCAAGCAGGGCAAGGGCCTGGGTGAATGATTCCTACATTGCATCTGACATTAGTCGGTACACTCAAGGGAGAGTGCCACTGCATCATCTATATCCATCTCGTCTCATGGTGTGTGACGTCAGCGGCACGGCTCTGCTTCTGCAGTGGAAAAACGAATTGGTGCCTCCTGAGCTGCGCAGGTTTGACTCGGCACGACCCCAGTACAGCTCTGTTGTACGGGGGAGAAGATGTATAAGTTTGTGGTGGAGCAGTGCTAGGCGGTCGGCCTTCCTGAAACCACGTCGAAGTGAAACGGCATCTGTTTTGCGCTCCAGATTGACAGGTTCTTCTCGGTGAAGAAACTCAAGTATTACTTCGCGGTGGACACCGTGTACGTGGGGAAGAAGCTGGGCATCCTGCTGTTCCCTTACACACACCAGGTGAGGGCGACGGTTGCGCCTTTTCGGTTTCACCAGCGCCTGTACCAGTCGTGCCCGTGCCGAAGGCAGAGATGGCGTCGATGGCAGCGGATAAGTACTTACGGCAACATCTGTTTCACAGAACTGGGAGATGCGGTATCAACAGGACGCGCCCGTGGCCCCGCGTGTTGACCTTAATGCGCCCGACCTCTACATCCCATGTGAGCGGCACAGGGACATCGATACACGTCAACACACCTCTTAACCATCACGTCCCCTGGATGTCTTCACAGATCACATCTATGCTGTCACACCTCTCACATGTTCATACATACGACTTCACCATCGTCAAATTTTCACAACTGTATTTGCAGCAGCACTTAGAGGTAGAGGGAACATTTTTACTTGTGTTGTAAAAATATAATGGGCATTAAGGTCAAATTAATTTCACCTGTTTCTGTCTCTAGCCATGGCGTTCATAACCTACCTCCTGGTCACCGGAGTGGCTCTTGGCACCCAAAACCGGTACGGACTGTGTGTACCTGGCAGAGTTTACCTTCGGCTGCACCTTGAGTTGTGTCTGTAGCTGCAGCCAGTTGTTTAATTATATGTAAACGAAGTGTTTTATTTTCGTCAATCATCAAGCGTTACGACAACTCACCAAAGACCAAAGTGTGACTGACTTTGATGAGACATAATTTAACGTGCCTGAATGTCTACAGGCTGCAGCGCATTAAGGAAGCCCAAACATGGTGTTTGGCTGTGTATGTTTTTAAAAGATGTACTAAGTTCACTGATTGGCTGACCTCATGATATGGAAGGGGGGGGGGATAGTGTGCTCTTCGCACCAATATTTAATAACTAATTGTGGACTAAATGGTGCTTTAGTCAACTATACCTAAGATAATGATTGGTCTGAAAGGAACAGATCAATCATTGACTAAATATCCACAGGTCATCATCAACTAGACAGACTATGACCAACTTAAAAAAAGTGGTTAAGGTTAAATTGCAGCCCTGAAATTACTTTCTTACGCCACTGAGAGCGAAAGGGCTTCTGCGAGGGGTAGCTCGAGAGCCGTAGAGTGCGCCTCTCATGGGTATTTGGCCTCCTCTTCCACTCTGTAATTGCTGGGGGTGTACGCCATGGCCACACAGGTTCTCGCCGGAGCAGCTGGGCATGCAGGCGAGCTCGGCACTCGTGTGGCTTATCATGGAGACCCTGGCGGTGCTGCTCAGCCTCTACCTCATCACCGTGCGCACTGACCTCACCACCTTCGACATCGTCGCCTTCGCCGGATACAAATACGTCGGGTTCGGACCCCTCACCCCCCCTTTTGCCCCTACACCCTGACTCCCTTTCTCCCCCCCACACCATTTCTTATACACCCACCGCACGATTTCTCACGCTTGAGCAAAATGTCAGACATCATGCCGAAAACAATTTGATACGACCCAAAAGGTGTCAGCCATGCAACAAAACGACGACAACCTACGTAGTAATATTACCTGGCGGAATGTTGTCTTTAATGAGAAAGACGTTCAACATACATGCATACATTGACACGTGTGTAAACATCAGCGCAAGGAAACATCCCATCATGTGCTGCGTTGGCTTTAATAGCTCACGAACAGGACTTGCCGCAACAGCCCGTGTATGCTACACTGGGGATCGTTATCTTTGTTTCTGTGTGGCTGGGTGGTTACAGGATGATCGTGAGCTTGCTGGCCGGGTTGCTGTTCGGTGGCAACGCCTACTACATGGTGCTCGCATGGTGCTCCTGCGCCAGCTTCTTCTTCACTGTCAGTCCCGCATTCTGTTTTAAATAAAATTCCCATCACCGCATTATTGATCGTACTTTATAAAATGTGTTAGACATCAAATGTAGCATACGATGACAGTTTTTTTTCCCCAAACCACTGTTGTGTCAGATCCGGACGCTGCGGCTGAAGATCCTGGCAGACATGTCTGCAGACAGCAGCATCGTGCGGAGCAGCAAAAACCAACTGCGCATGTACCTCACCTTCTCCATTGCTGCCCTGCAGCCCGCCCTCATGTACTGGCTCTCCTTCCACCTGCTGCGATAAGGCCCCATGCCCCACCCCTGCCACCAGCTGCTATAGGGCCCCTAGCTCTGACGTTAGCACCTGCTGCAATAGTGCCACGAGTCGGAGCCGTACCAACTGTTGCAAATGGGTCCCTAATCCAAACATTGGCTCCCGTAGCCCCAGCTGCCCAGGCCATTTGGTGTTTTCCCTCGTATCCTGCCCTCTGCCGCCTGCACGTGGCTCCAATTACCTTTTTTTTGTGGCCACTCCTGAACTGCTTACCTCTACAAACTGCTGATTGGGTTGGCCGTTGTGACCCGATTGGCTTGGCCATTGTGACCCACTTGGCCCTGAACACACTCCAGCCTCCACCATGCTGATGCTACTCATTCTTCCCTCCTTCGGCCGAGCTGTCCCTCAGCCTGTGGCTGCATACATTAGACTGGTGAATGTCAGCATTCCGCCTTGGCTGAGCAGCCCCTCCTAGGTCCTGTCTCGTAAGCGGAACAGGAAGCCAGCAATCCGCAGTAGTGAAGAGACCTCGTGTGGTACTGCAGGATGGACTCCCAGAGCGGGCTGGTGAGGGCGTGTCACTGCGCATCGGCAAAGTCCATGGCTGCTACGCATTAAAAAAAATTATTGCATAGTACCAAGCCAAACTGAAAATGGCTAAGTATTGTAATTGGACCATTATTTACTTTAATTACTTTGTGTCGAAATATGCCTTTTTTTATATTTGTCCGCTTAATTCGGCGAACAAAAGTCACAACGATCGATTCCTGCGTCTGCAGGCGTGTAACTAAAGGGAGTGCAAACCCATGGGGTTCCCAAGCTGAAGGTGTAGGCCGCTGGGAGGACAGGAAGGATGGCTCCCCTGGGCTGGGGAGCAGGAATCCCTAAACTAATCCCTCCCGGTCAAGGCAATCATAAGTTCTCCCTGCCCCATCCGTGTGTAACCTTTGGCGATAGTGGCGCACGTGCGTCCTGTCCGTGAGCCCGTGAAACTAGTTCTGTTAGTTTTATTTGCACGTCATTTGCCGTGGCTCGGCACAGTACTTGACATGGCCTCGCTTCCAGCTGCTCCTTTGGACTCGGGCTGGAGTGACGAGCAGGACTCCTCTGACTTGAGTCTTGGCGTGGTTGAGCCTCGTCCTAACCTAACGTAGTTGTGAGGGTGTGGATTTTCCCAAGGAGGCTTCTACAGTAGCTACCATGAGCTGAGAGCGAAAGAGGAACTGGTATGAGGGGCCATGGGTGGAATGGCGCTGCGTTCTCCGGCCGCGCCCCACTTCGCGGTTATATTTGTTGAGCCAAGCATCCTCCGCAAGACCTGTGTCCGTGCTGAGACGGCCCGGGCTCCATGTTGACGCGGACGTGGTGGAGTGGGGGGTCCGTAGTGGGGCCTCCGTGGGGCCAGTGGTTGTCAGCAGCTCGAGCGATGCGTGCTGTCTGCGTTGTGTCAAGGAATTAAACTTTGTTCTTGATCTCTGCACACGTGAACGTTTTATGTCTACGCACAAGCGACTTCCGAGTTCTGTTCCCGTAACTGGTGCAGTAAACTCAACACCTTCATCAATAACGCTACTTTAAGGGAAACTATGCATCTATTATATATTTTAGATATTGTATGTTTTGGTTATTTGTGCTTTTGCACCACTGTCAACGCAGTTTCAACAAATAATGTGCTTAGTCTTGAGTTAATGTGCGGTCTCAAGTCTTCTCCTTCGAGAGGTGGACTCGGCTGGTGTCCACTGAATGGCTCATGGGAAGAGGCTTGTGGCGACACCTGGGGGATGGTGGCTACATTGCGACACCCGCGCCGATCTCACGACATATCTTGTGAGACTTTCAGTGATGTGGATGTCAAACTAAGAATTTATGAAATGTGAGTGGCGTCCATGGTCTCATGGTTTGTGCCGTAGTTTTACAAATTCCCCACAGAAGGTGCGTTTCTTCGGGCGGCGTAAGGGAGGAGCAGCTACGAGAGGCGCTACTGTGTAACTACAGACGATGCAACTGGTGACGCAAACATGGATGCACGCTTTATTGAATTGTTCTAATGAACATCTGATGGTCATGGCCCTCTACACGTTCGTTACATTTCTAGTTTCAAAATAAACAGCCGTGCCTCTGTAACAGCAGTGAGGGCAGTAAACGCCTGCACGCTGGTGGTGATGCTGTTCATTGACCTCGCGTTGAAACAATCGGACCTCAGGTCGGCACAGGACCCATCTTCCTTAGCCTTCCCCATAGTTTACCGTCTCTCTCCATGTCTCCTCTCCGTGTCTCGATATCTCTCCTCGTCTGTCTCGAGGACCCCTCCACTCCCCACCTGCGCAGAGCTCCACTTAATGTCACATGGGAGGCTACGGTGACCTCAGCCGAGTCTGACTCGTGTTGGGTTTGAGATGTGAAGAGGATGGGTTACTTGTTGGGTGCAGGTCAAACTCCCTTGACCCTCAAGGCCGACACAACCCTGACCTGACCCTGGAGGCAAGCTCCACCTCTTGCTGTATGCAAAGATTCCTCATTGCCGGGTGTGCCACCGGGGGTGACGCAGTGGGGACACTGGCTTTGGAGACCTCTTGTGAGGGTCGCTCTTGTAGGGGCTACGTTGAACTTGTCAGGCTTCAGGGGGGTCGCTGCGTGACCTCGGCCTCCGGATGAGCCGGTCATTACGAGATGCGGGTGAATGAGGCACTCGTGGCTGCGGGTTCTCACATCCCAAGCAAGTTCATGCACCTCGCGCAGAGAGGAGGAACTCCACCACGAGCACACGCAGCACGATGCGTACACACGGAGTGCGCACGTGGCACGAGTGGGCGATCTGGAAAGGGGAAGTCGATAAACGGAAGTTGCAAAGAGTCTCACAGCAGCTTTTCAACCCACGCTCCCCGCGCCGTTACTCCCGAGCCCCGCGTCTCCACTGAGCCCAGGAGTGGTCCTGATCTCTCCGGGACACAGCATCAGCTCGTCCAGAACTTGCACCTTCTCCAAGACAACGCCATCGAGGATTATCACCCTCTCCAAAACCATCCTTCACAACCATCTCCATAAGTACGTGATCTACCGCCACATCGAATACCATATTTACATCCAGCATTCAGGGAAGGTATTTAGAGTGCATGTATCTCGCGAGTGCGTGTGTGTAGTGTGTAATCAGCTTGTCTGGCTGTTAAGGCTGAGCGTGTTTGTGTTGCAGGGAGGATGGACGTGCTCCAGACCAGCCTCCTGCTGTGTCTTGTCGGCGGAAGCCTCCATCTGAACGGTGACCCCTCACTCATCTCTTTTGCTCACACACTCCCCGTCTCTCATCTCCCCCTCATTCTCTCCATCGCTTCCCCATCGCTGTTCTCGCCGTGACGTGGTAGACTCCTCCGCCTCCCGTGAACGAGGAGTCGTCCTGTGCGACCCCTACGCCCCCAGTCCTCTTCTCTCAACACGGAGCCACCTCACAGAGGGCATCCCTCACTCGCTCGCTCGGAGGCATTTCATCGATACTCGTGTCCACGTGGGACGTGTCTCCACTTCTCACGTGTACTGCGTCTGCGTGCGCGTGATCACTGTGATGCAACTTCATGTCTCGTGTGTCCCATGTGTCTTGTGCTCTCAGAGGTTGCAGGCTATGGTTGGGAGGTAAAGTATCAGAAATTGGTGGTGACTGCAACAGAAGGAATGTACGTCGACCTCCCCTGCAGCTTCTGGCTCTCCTGGCCACAAGCACCCGTTGCAGGAGTCATGTGGACGAGAGATGGCACTGATGTCACAGCAGAAAACCTCGTCTACAGATACCCGTCAACAGAGGTGGCTAAGAGCTACAGGGGTCGAACCTCCCTCAGCGACAAACTCAGCAACAGGATCTGCACTCTCAAGATCAACAACGTCCGAGTCTCAGATGTCGCCATCTACTTCTTCACATTTGAGACGAACACCCAGAGGTTCACTGGGACAGCAGGAGTTCAGCTTCGTGTAAAATGTACGACTGCAGCTGGATAATAAAATAATGTTAAGGTCACATGGGCTACCTTGCTACCTGCGTCATAATTTACGTACATTTCTTCGAATATGGAGGCAACCCGCGTTCATCTTCTTGGAATATTCAGGGGAAATGAGTATGGAGTGGGATTTGACAGGCACTTCAATGGCCTTTCATCCCCCAAGTGCCAGGCGTTGTTTCGTGAACGCGACTCCGTTGTGGTCGCTGCTGTCGCGTTCCACGGCCACTGGGTCCTGACTCGGTGCTGGAGATGTTCACCGCCACGTGAACGGTCTGTGCATCTCTCACAGGTGCTGGGTTCAATGACGCCGCTGTGAGCTACGGACCCTCGGCGGAGGTGAGGGTGAAGGAGGGAGGCCGGGTGCTGCTGCCCTGCGCCTTCTGCTTCCGCATTTACAACAGCGTGCGGGGCTTCTGGCTCATTAACGATCGCTATAACGAGACAGCGACCGGAAACATCGTCTACAGCTCAATTTACAGCGCCAGCCTTATAGATCGGTACAAGGGGAGAGTCGCGTTGGTGGGGAGTCTGAGTTCGGGGAGCTGCTCCCTGGAGATCAGAGACGCGAGGATGGGAGACTCGAGGACGTATTTCTTCCGCGCCAACATCGATAGAACTAAGTTCAGTGGCACAGCAGGAATTAAAGTTACAGGTATGGAACTATTCATGGCTCTTTTACTAACAGTTCACAACTTAAGGGACATTACAATGGAAATGTTAAACAACTGAAAACTCGTGTTGTGTCTAGAGGCAGTTGAACGTTGTTCTGCCAATGAGAGAGCACGCATTCACTGAGTTCCACACCCCCTGCACCTACAAGAGACTGGGTCAGAATGTTTAAGCCCAAGGATTTAAACTTTAACTATCCACATTGTGGATGAAAAAGGACTTGAATTGAACCCTGTGTTTTCAAAGCAGATGTTAGATTTAAAAAAATGTCCCAGGTAGCCAGCCTACAAAACAAGGAGCTTACTGACCTACGAGGATTTCATCTTAGTCGGCATGGTTTTCTATTTTCTAACTCGCTAAACAATGTAAAAGTCTTGAGACTCGGTGAGGTTTTTCTGAGCTAAATAGAGGAGGTTATTATTATGACCATCAGAGAACGCTGTGACTTGCAATTTATACCCCCTCATAACCATCATGGTTCTTGTTGTATAAACCTTTTGTTTCAGTCGTTGCCAGGTCATTCACTCCCAAAACTGAAGGAAGCAAGAGAATCAGGGAGAACGTGGGGACACCAGCCAATCTCAAGTGCACAACCACGAGATCGCAGCAAGCGGACAACTTTAAGTGGTGGAAGTATACATCAGATGGCCGGCACGACAGGTTGTCTGAGACGAGAAGCAACCTGACCTTGGATGCTGTGGCTGTAAAAGACGTGGGCTGGTACGAATGCGAAGCATGGAGCTCCTCAGCAAACAGCGAAAGTTCATGGACGGAGCTGCAAGTTTTATGTAAGTGATCACTCCCTAGCGTGGTGATACATGGCATTGAAGTCATTCTGTCCACAACCTATGCATTCTGTCACCAACTAACAAACAGGGTATATCCAATTAGCCTGACCTTAGAGTTGGGTTGAAAGTTCCCTGTGGTTCATGGAACCTGTGCAGGACTCAGGGGTGAGGCCACTGCTCAGAGTGGGTGGCGGTGCTCATTAATTGCAGACGCTGAGGACAGGCGCTTGTAAGCGCTGTGGTTCTTCATGTGCGGTAAGTGTTACATTTGATGTTTTATTACTTTTTTTTCAAAATTGTGGACGTGAAAAAAAGTCGTTCAAAAGTGGAAAATGTTGAGGTTGACACGTATCTCAGCTTTTAATATGAGAGGGATTCAATAGGAAAGCGGTGATCGTTTTACGAGTGTTCGCTTACCGAGCAATTTTCGCAGATATTATTTTTCTCATTTAGCGAGAAACGCCTATAGGTTTGTTCTGTGTGGTTACTGTGTGTTGTGTGGTTACTGTGTGTGCTGTAGGGTTACTGTGTGTGCTGTAGGGTTACTGTTTGTTCTGCGTGGTTTCTTTGTGTGCTGTGTAGTTACTGTGTGTGTTGTGTGGTTACTGTGTGTG
>CM025640.2:6880336-6899571 GCA_014621495.2 Entosphenus tridentatus
TGGTTACTGTGTGTGCTGTGTGGTTACTGTGTGTGCTGTGTGGTTACCTTGTGTGCTGTGTGGTTACTGTGTGTGCTGTGTGATTACTGTGTGTGCTGTGTGGTTACTGGATGTGCTGGGTGGTTACTGTGTATACGGCAATGTGAGATGCAGTTGGTGTGTTTAGCAATTATATGTTTTTACATGCTGGCATTTCAGTAAATTTTGGGATTCTATATTTTTTATAATTAATTTATCGTGTAGAGACCCTTGCTCCAAGTGTGTGTGTACGACTGCCTCTGTGTGTTGTGGGTGATACTCTGCACCGTAAATTTTAGTCTGCCTGTCAATGTCAACTCGTGTCAATAATCCGTGACCCTTGGCTGCAGCCTTCCTACCGGCCGTGCCGGGGCTGCGCGCCGCCGTACCGGCCACCCTGGGCTGCAGCGTGGACACCGTGTCGCGTATGGACTCCGTCACCATCCGCTGGGTTCTAGACGACGATGTCAAGTGGACAAACTCGACCTTCCAGGGTCCATCTCGAGACATGACGTTCACCGTGACTAGCTGGCTCAGCTTCACCCCATCACCCGAGGACGATGGGAAGAGATGGCGCTGCGAGGCCTCGGGAGGCAACGTGGCCTCAACGACGGTCCAGGATTTTATCCTGGACGTCAAGTGTGAGTGTCCAGCAGTGGTTGATGGCTGTGTTCTTAGATTGGTGTAGAGACTGTCACTGTGTGGTGCTACGATTATATTATTACGAGGGGAACAGTGCTTTCTGGTTTTGCATGATGCCCTCCTGTGACTGGACGTCACTTAATTACTTGAGGTCAGATAATACACGTGATCACAGCTGCTTCTTGTGAAGGAAACTGAATAATAGTCTTCGATTTGCACACAGGGCCAGGTGAATTGAGATGCAGACCTCCTCAGTGGGAGCACAGGAGAACACTGCTGGACGGACAGTCCTGGATGCTTGTCTGGGCTCTGTCACAATGAACGCATCTCACACTTTGTTGACAGACGCGCCGGTGAACACGACGGTTCATTCTGCTCCTCGTCTCCCGAGGGTGGAGTCTGGTGACAACGTGACCATGACGTGCGTCGCCCACGGTAACCCGAGCCTCACGTCGTTCAGCTGGAGCAGGGTACCACCCAGCGGCCGACAGCTTCCTCACAACCCCACAGGAGGTATCTTGATCCTGATGAACGTCACGGCGGAGGACTCGGGGCGCTACCTCTGTGAGGCATCCAACAGCGAGGGCCCCGGAACCTCTGCTCACCTCGACCTGGACGTGCAGTGTGAGTCACGGCAGCAGAACCTCACCACGCAGGCACGCTCACCCAGCGGCATGGTCCTGCATCAGTGCGAGATGAACGAGCGAGCGAGTGACTGGTGGATCCCCCTCTCTTGACAGATGCACCGGTGGTGGTGAACGTGTCTCAGGATGAGACGTGTGGGGGTGAAGGGGACGTGTGCCTCTTCTGTGAGGTGAAGGCCAATCCTAGTGCCGCCATCACTTGGTGGGCTTGGGGGAGCGACGTACCAGAATGGAGCCAGGATGGGAAGGAAACCCTGACCTGGAGCTCCGTGGTCATAAAGAAATCACAGGAGAAGAATGTGACCTGTTTGGCGGCAAACGTCGTCGGCGAGACTAAGGCCGTGTTTTACATTCAAGGTGCTGATTCAGTCTTTCACTCATTCGGTGTTTCACTCATTCTTTAAAAATCTATATGGAAAAAATAATCTCTTTAGAATTGCTTTTTGTGTTTAGTTTGTTTTCCTTCCCCCGCACCTCCGATTAACATGGTTGGCTATGTATAGTGCGAAATAAGTTCAATATACAGCACATATGTAGGACTCGTACAAGGGTTGTCTTTCTCTCCTCTTTATTTTCCTCTTTGAGTCCACCTCCGCCGCGCCACCGCTCCGTGTCTCGGCGCAGCCTCACTCCGCGTCTCTCTGCTGCGCAACTGCGCCGCGTCTCTCCGTGCCCTTACTCCGTGTCTCTCCGCGCCCTTACTCCGCTCCGCGTCTCTCCGCGTCTCTCTCTCTCACTATCGCTACGCTTGTCGTCTCTACCGTTTCTCCTACACTGCATCCTTCCGATGCATGACTACCCTGATTGCCCACTGCGATTGCCCTCGAGAGTATTTGGTCTACTCTCCAACACTGAGCAGACATGTTGGTGAGGGTGGGCACACCCACACTTTACCCCACCACACGCGACCTACCGATTGACCAACTGTGATGTAACCATTTAGACCGCCAGGTGGAGGTGATGGGGCGACTGCAATAAAGTTGCTCATTCAGTTGCTGCGCCGGGAGATGAAGTCGAGCGGGCGACCTCTGGATTGCAAGTCCAGCATGCAAACCCTGGCACGCAGAGTATCTCCCTGAGCCAGCTGAGGGACCGTGGCCAATTGTGCCATCTTGTATACTAACAGTGATACTGGCCAAGCGAGGGATAACAATTATATTTTTAACACCCCAGCTACAAAGCACAACATATTCTAAATACCGTGAAATATGAATATAGAATTTTTTTAGGTTTTAAACTGGTAACTGAATGCTATTTCGAGGTTTCATTCCAGAGCAGAGCATTACAATTTAGCTTCGTTGTTTTGTTTCAGTTCATGACATTCGTGGTTAATACCTGTTTCCAGTTTCAGTTTTCGGTTCAAATGAATAACTGCCTTTGTCAGGAGTCTCTCTGCGTGAAGGCCTGGTCCTGATCAAGCCGAGCAATGAAATGTGCAGTCACTGTTGTGAGCATTTGTCCCTGAGCCCCCAGGCCATTTCTGATTTAAATACCACAGCTGTACCAAATTCTTTCCACAGCCCTCCAAGTTATCAATGGCTGTAGTGCGACATAGTTAAGTTCCTCTTCAGTGTAAGACAGTACCCGAAGGTGCGTTTCCTATCGTGGCGATGTGGTTGTCTCTGTGCAGGGTGGCCCTGGCGCCTATGAGAAGGCTCGGCCCATCCATGGCACGGACACGGAGGGCATTCGCATGGAAGTGGCAACTCCACTCACAGGCGTTTCATCACCAAATTAGGACAGCAAGGCATCGAGATCTCAACCTCCACACCCCCAACTGGAGGTCAAATTTGCAGGCCTAGCAGGCCGACCAGTGGAGTCTCCATGGACGGAGCACATCGCGTTCACGACCTGGTGGAGTCCCGTCGAGCCGTGGAGCTCAAAGTGCACTACCGGCTCCATTCTGGAGAAGCAGCTCAGGGCGCGGCGGAGCCAGCTGGAACGGCAGCACCGCGTGTCATCGCCCAGGCCACTCTATGATCACGCGACCAGTGTACAATACGTTACAATTATTAATACTGCACGGATGGTCACACTGCTCAGAAGACAAAGAGCGTGCCACATGACGGAGCTAGAAACAACTTTTCTTGCACATCTGTGCCGTTACGATCAAAATCCAAAATAGAGATCGCCAATTTGAACTTTATCAAAAGAAGTGTCAGTTGGCTCAGGCAGCTGATGCCAAGCCACATCACTAAACCGGCCCTGCTGAGATCCTGGGTATTAATCCGGGCTGCCACCCATATGTTGTATCTATGCCTTTTTTTATTATTATTAATTAATATTAAGAATTCTGCCAACATACATAATATTTTTAATAGACATGGGGCAACTTGGGAGCGCACAAAGACGAGCAAAAACCCGTTTTCCAACTGGCGTGCACACCTACCTTCAAAGGCCAGGAAGCGTGAAAGAGACAACAATAAAATGTCATAAAGACTCCCCGAATTTCACACAAAAGGAAAAAGGGAGGGGGGAATTGCAAGGGGGTGTTAGGATAACACCCACACTTCAGAAGCCCCCCTCACAATACAAAAAAAATGCGTTGGCAACCAGAACACACAGACGGGTTTTGAACCATGTTAGTTATACAAAAGTTACCAACTTAGCCATGCAGATTAAGCAAACATTATCTATCCTCGCTCCAATTGGAAACCAGACTACAGTCTGCACCAGGGTCGCGATTCATCATTTGTTAATTAAATACTGACATTATTTACCTTTAATAATTTCTACGCGGCATGACCAAGGCATCAAAGAATAATTATGGCAGTCAGGGTCGCTCCTAAGCCAGATAAAATAACAACAAGCTAAGTCAAATAATAAGTACGAAATTAGAGTGGATCTCCTAGGAGAATTAAGGGCGGAGAAATCTATCATAATTAACCAACAGGCAACACTCCAGGGAAAGCGAGCAGCTCACAGCCGTCTTTGTCTTCCTGAGAGAAACGGCCACAGAGCAGGCACAAAGCCAGGAAATGACCCTCATAAAAGTTCGGGTCGAGCGAGCGACGGCTCGAGAAAGGGAATTAACAGTGCCTCTAAAAAAAAAACACGCGCAGTGTGCTCCACGCGGTGGAGCACAGCCGTCTTTGTCTCCCCGCAGCACGGACAGAAAGATTTGTGCACGTGAGCAAATAACATTTTCCCATAAAGAGATCAAACCACGATGGGAATACCGTGAACACGGCTACGGCATACCTTGAGTCGCTTGCAATCAAATCACAATAATACTAAGCAGCCTAATGAGTCGCATTTTAACTTCCAAACCAAACACAACTTAAGCTGTGTGAGACAAAGGATAAACGCCCAGAGCGAGGGAAGGGATTCTAGAAATTGCTTAACGCGTAGGCTTTCGCGACCAATATTATTCATAATCAAAAACATGGATTATGATTCTTTTTTTGTAACCTCGGTATGAACGCGAATCATCGGTCCGGTTTAGTTTAAGGACTCGTGTAGCGCCGTCGCGAGGAAACCCCCCCACCCCTCCTTCCAGAATTATTGCGGGCAACTGCGTCTTTTGAAATACCATTTCCTCCAATAAACACACGGACGGGCACACACACGACACGGACGCAGATGCGTCCACACACACGAACAACGGAAATAGTTATATGGTCCCGGCCTTTGAACAACTCGGAAACCGAGTGGATTTTCCCGATATAAGCCGAGGCAAAATCCATTCAAATCATCTCGTCTCCGGGGCTACGGCCCCCACCAGAGATCTCCAGGGCTCCGGCCCCATCTCATCTCAACGCCGACGAGGAAGCTCTTCCGTCATCCCGAATGACGATGTTTGCGGGGTAGCGACGTGCATCGATAAGCTGAGGTCTGCACCACCTAAGAAGAATCGCTACCCTGAGTCGCCGAGCTGCGAGTGAAGCTGACGGAGATTCCAGCTATCCCTCTCGAGCCAACAACTTCAACGCAACGTCAATACCAGCAACAAACGAAAGCATCGTTCATCGCCAGAGCGACAACCAACGAGAACCGACTCGTCATCCAGCAGGGGAGAGAAACACCGCGCCGTCAGCTACGAGAGCGCGCAACCGCGCCGTCAGCTACGAGAGCCGCCAAGCGCCGTCAGCTACGAGAGCCGCCAAGCGCCGCCAAGCGACGCCGCTCACCTCCCAGCGGAGGAAGTCACGGCTGCAACCCGCACGGGCGAGAGGAAATCTCCGGATCGGTCGTATCACCTCCCCCGCTCACAGACTCAAGGAAGCACATAGTGAATATCGTGTCAAACCTGTTTCTTTGCCATAGAGTCTCGCCGAAGAATTAATTAAAACAGAGCCAGATTCGCTCTCCCACCAACACACACGCCCTCACCCACCATTGTCTCAAACATTCCGTTAACAGATATAATCTTGCCAACGAATCGATTGACGTATGCTTCGCCTTCGGGGTACAATAAGTGCTTTTATTCACGTCATATGAATATCGTCGCATGCTGGTTTTAAAACTCGGCCAGTCGCCGATTGTGCTCGATACATGGGGGAACTACTGAGATGTCTGGTGGGACAGTAGGAATTACGGTTGTTAGAAGAGTGTTAGCCTTCAGTTCGTCATTGCATAATCTCGCCAATGAATAAGAGTTTTGTCATTCATTTTCGCTAATTGCATAATCTTGCTCATGAATTTATTGACGTATGTTGTTGCCCTTGCATGCTAGAATATCACATGTTGTTTAGAATAAATCGTTATCACAGAAGTATCTCGAGTGTTTCTTTCCAAGTCCATGCAAAACTGTCTTATTCCTAAGAACTGTAGCCTGCGATGAGATATGAAAGTGGAGACCTAACATAACATAAACACACTAAGATAATCAGTAATTGTTTAATCAAAGATAATCGTTTTATCCCGATTGATACAACTCTGGATAACGAAGCTAAGCCTAATTATCATAACTGCGTACATTAACATAATCGCAAACATTCGCATACATTAATACGATTATCTCCGTGATTATCATAATTTATGCATACATTACACACATTAACATAATTAATGCGACTCACGCATTTTCGGAAATTTAATTAATTATTTTTTTGCTCTTATTATTTTTATCAAAATTTCATAATCGAACATATACAACACATAATTATAGCAGAATCTCAAAACTATCAAATGTATTGCCTCAGCCTTGTCACTCATGACTCCACAAAACATATGATATTCGGGGTGGTTCATTCCTGGCTGCACGAGTTAGTCATTTATTATTCTTTTTGTCGTGACATAGAGTAGCATAATTATCATGGAATTGGGAGAAAACCCTGAACGAAGATTCATACAAATATTGGTTACTTTATTGGATTTTTACAAGTATAAAAAAGGTGAGAGTGGAAAGAGACTAGTTTTGCCAGACCACTCGGTTTTCAATGTAATAGCAGGACTAGCATAAGTAACCATTACAGCAGGTTCTGCCGAAAGCTTGAGACGGTTCGAACAATATATATTTCTAGCCGCTGAAAAAGCCGAATATATATTATCTTTCTAAAACTGAGCTTGCAAACAAAACAGTAATAATCCTATTTAAGTTGAAAATGTATTTAACCTGAAAAAAGATACTGGATTAATATTTTAATTGTAAAGACCTCCATTGCAGCACTGGCCCTATTATAACGGCATTTCCCTATCCCCCTGTACGTTTTGCTTCTCCATACCTTTTTTTGCTTAGATATTGATTCTGTTTTAACTAAAATATAACGTACTGAGTTACTGGAAACTATGTTATCTTCATAAGTGCACATGATGCAACACTGTTGACGCAAACACCCATGTATGCTTCAATGCGTTATTCTAATAAACATATCTGATGTATGTGTATCATGGACGTGCAGTCGGGGAAGGCAGGGGAGGCAGAGCCTCGCCTGTCATACTCCAATGAAAATAGCTGTTACGAAAAGTGAAAAAAAGATTAATCAAATAAAATAAATATTACGATTTTTCCACTGATCTGTGTTATAAATGTCATTTCTGTACGATTCCAATAATTTTTATAGTTAAAATCGACAAATTTGCGGAGCTCCGCTGCAAATACAAGAAGAGACGAGAGGTGAGGCAGCGACGAGCTCAGCCTCCCCTCTGATTGTGCAACGCCTCAGTAACTGGATATAGCGCGGACAAAAAACACGTGCCTGTTTCTATCTCAGTATGTCACCAATGTAATGTTTGTAGACCCCTTCATTTCATGTCCTCGCCTTCCATACTCCAGGTAGCTTGTTTCACGTATGTGTATAAATATATTTTGGCTCGCTGGTCTCGTCATGAAACTGCAATGAAAAAGCACCGGGGGAGGCAGATATCACATCTGCCTCACTGAGGGGGACGTGTCTAACAAGCTCCTCCCTCCGCGAGGCCACGCCCCCTTAGTGTGTGAATCTGGCTCTGACACTAGCCAGTGCCTCCCCAGCCATTGACCTCACCGCACGTCACTGATGCCTCAACAGCCATGCCTCTGTGCAACAGCAGTAAGGGCAGTAAACGCCTGCACGCTGGTGGTGATGCTGTTCATTGACCTCGCGTTGAAACAATCGGACCTCAGGCCGGCACAGGACCCATCTTCCTTAGCCTTCCCCATAGTTTACCGTCTCTCTCCATGTCTCCTCTCCGTGTCTCGATATCTCTCCTCGTCTGTCTCGAGGACCCCTCCACTCCCCAACTGCGCAGAGCTCCACTTAATGTCACATGGGAGGCTGCGGTGACCTCAGCCGAGTCTGACTCGTGTTGGGTTTGAGATGTGAAGAGGATGGGTTATTTCTTGGGTGCAGGTCAAACTCCCTTGACCCTCAAGGCCGACACAACCCTGACCTGACCCTGGAGGCAGGCTCCACCTCTTGCTGGATGCACAGTAGCTACCATGAGCTGAGAGCGAAAGAGGAACTGGTATGAGGGGCCATGGGTGGAATGGCGCTGCGTTCTCCGGCCGCGCCCCACTTCGCGGTTATATTTGTTGAGCCAAGCATCCTCCGCAAGACCTGTGTCCGTGCTGAGACGGCCCGGGCTCCATGTTGACGCGGACGTGGTGGAGTGGGGGGTCCGTAGTGGGGCCTCCGTGGGGCCAGTGGTTGTCAGCAGCTCGAGCGATGCGTGCTGTCTGCGTTGTGTCAAGGAATTAAACTTTGTTCTTGATCTCTGCACACATGAACGTTTTATGTCTACGCACAAGCGACTTCCGAGTTCTGTTCCCGTAACTGGTGCAGTAAACTCAACACCTTCATCAATAACGCTACTTTAAGGGAAACTATGCATCTATTATATATTTTAGATATTGTATGTTTTGGTTATTTGTGCTTTTGCACCACTGTCAACGCAGTTTCAACAAATAATGTGCTTAGTCTTGAGTTAATGTGCGGTCTCAAGTCTTCTCCTTCGAGAGGTGGACTCGGCTGGTGTCCACTGAATGGCTCATGGGAAGAGGCTTGTGGCGACACCTGGGGGATGGTGGCTACATTGCGACACCCGCGCCGATCTCACGACATATCTTGTGAGACTTTCAGTGATGTGGATGTCAAACTAAGAATTTATGAAATGTGAGTGGCGTCCATGGTCTCATGGTTTGTGCCGTAGTTTTACAAATTCCCCACAGAAGGTGCGTTTCTTCGGGCGGCGTAAGGGAGGAGCAGCTACGAGAGGCGCTACTGTGTAACTACAGACGATGCAACTGGTGACGCAAACATGGATGCACGCTTTATTGAATTGTTCTAATGAACATCTGATGGTCATGGCCCTCTACACGTTCGTTACATTTCTAGTTTCAAAATAAACAGCCGTGCCTCTGTAACAGCAGTGAGGGCAGTAAACGCCTGCACGCTGGTGGTGATGCTGTTCATTGACCTCGCGTTGAAACAATCGGACCTCAGGTCGGCACAGGACCCATCTTCCTTAGCCTTCCCCATAGTTTACCGTCTCTCTCCATGTCTCCTCTCCGTGTCTCGATATCTCTCCTCGTCTGTCTCGAGGACCCCTCCACTCCCCACCTGCGCAGAGCTCCACTTAATGTCACATGGGAGGCTACGGTGACCTCAGCCGAGTCTGACTCGTGTTGGGTTTGAGATGTGAAGAGGATGGGTTACTTGTTGGGTGCAGGTCAAACTCCCTTGACCCTCAAGGCCGACACAACCCTGACCTGACCCTGGAGGCAAGCTCCACCTCTTGCTGTATGCAAAGATTCCTCATTGCCGGGTGTGCCACCGGGGGTGACGCAGTGGGGACACTGGCTTTGGAGACCTCTTGTGAGGGTCGCTCTTGTAGGGGCTACGTTGAACTTGTCAGGCTTCAGGGGGTCGCTGCGTGACCTCGGCCTCCGGATGAGCCGGTCATTACGAGATGCGGGTGAATGAGGCACTCGTGGCTGCGGGTTCTCACATCCCAAGCAAGTTCATGCACCTCGCGCAGAGAGGAGGAACTCCACCACGAGCACACGCAGCACGATGCGTACACACGGAGTGCGCACGTGGCACGAGTGGGCGATCTGGAAAGGGGAAGTCGATAAACGGAAGTTGCAAAGAGTCTCACAGCAGCTTTTCAACCCACGCTCCCCGCGCCGTTACTCCCGAGCCCCGCGTCTCCACTGAGCCCAGGAGTGGTCCTGATCTCTCCGGGACACAGCATCAGCTCGTCCAGAACTTGCACCTTCTCCAAGACAACGCCATCGAGGATTATCACCCTCTCCAAAACCATCCTTCACAACCATCTCCATAAGTACGTGATCTACTGCCACATCGAATACCATATTTACATCCAGCATTCAGGGAAGGTATTTAGAGTGCATGTATCTCGCGAGTGCGTGTGTGTAGTGTGTAATCAGCTTGTCTGGCTGTTAAGGCTGAGCGTGTTTGTGTTGCAGGGAGGATGGACGTGCTCCAGACCAGCCTCCTGCTGTGTCTTGTCGGCGGAAGCCTCCATCTGAACGGTGACCCCTCACTCATCTCTTTTGCTCACACACTCCCCGTCTCTCATCTCCCCCTCATTCTCTCCATCGCTTCCCCATCGCTGTTCTCGCCGTGACGTGGTAGACTCCTCCGCCTCCCGTGAACGAGGAGTCGTCCTGTGCGACCCCTACGCCCCCAGTCCTCTTCTCTCAACACGGAGCCACCTCACAGAGGGCATCCCTCACTCGCTCGCTCGGAGGCATTTCATCGATACTCGTGTCCACGTGGGACGTGTCTCCACTTCTCACGTGTACTGCGTCTGCGTGCGCGTGATCACTGTGATGCAACTTCATGTCTCGTGTGTCCCATGTGTCTTGTGCTCTCAGAGGTTGCAGGCTATGGTTGGGAGGTAAAGTATCATAAATTGGTGGTGACTGCAACAGAAGGAATGGACGTCGACCTCCCCTGCAGCTTCTGGCTCCCCTGGCTACAAGCACCCGTTGCAGGAGTCATGTGGACGAGAGATGGCACTGATGTCACAGCAGAAAACCTCGTCTACAGATACCCGTCAACAGAGGTGGCTAAGAGCTACAGGGGTCGAACCTCCCTCAGCGACAAACTCAGCAACACGATCTGCACTCTCAAGATCAACAACGTCCGAGTCTCAGATGTCGCCATCTACTTCTTCACATTTGAGACGAAAACCCAGAGGTTCACTGGGACACCAGGAGTTCAGCTTCGTGTAAAATGTACGACTGCAGCTGGATAATAAAATAATGTTAAGGTCACATGGGCTACCTTGCTACCTGCGTCATAATTTACGTACATTTCCTCGAATATGGAGGCAACCCGCGTTCATCTTCTTGGAATATTCAGGGGAAATGAGTATGGAGTGGGATTTGTCAGGCACTTCAATGGCCTTTCATCCCCCAAGTGCCAGGCGTTGTTTCGTGAACGCGACTCGTTGCTGCTGCCGCTGTTGCCGCGTTCCACGGCCATTGGGTCTTGACTCGGTGCTGGAGATGTTCACCGCCACGTGAACGGTCTGTGCGTCTCTCACAGGTGCTGGGTTCAATGACGCCTATGTGAGCTACGGACCCTCGGCGGAGGTGAGGGTGCAGGAGGGAGGCCGGGCGCTGCTTCCCTGCGCCTTCTGCTTCCGCAGTCACTACAGCGTGCGGGGCTTCTGGCTCATTAACGATCGCTATAACGAGACAGCGACCGGAAACATCGTCTACAGCTCAATTTACAGCGCCAGCCTTATAGATGGGTACAAGGGGAGAGTCGCGTTGGTGGGGAATCTGAGTTCGGGGAGCTGCTCCCTGGAGATCAGAGACGCGAGGATGGAAGACTCGAGGACGTATTTCTTCCGCGCCAACATCGATGGAACTAAGTTCAGTGGCACAGCAGGAATTAAAGTTACAGGTATGGAACTATTCATGGCTCTTTTACTAACAGTTCACAACTTAAGGGACATTACAATGGAAATGTTAAACAACTGAAAACTCGTGTTGTGTCTAGAGGCAGTTGAACGTTGTTCTGCCAATAAGAGAGCACGCATTCACTGAGTTCCACACCCCCTGCACCTACAAGAGACTGGGTCAGAATGTTTAAGCTCAATGATTTAAACTTTAACTATCTACATTGTGGATGAAAAAGGACTTGTATTGAACCCTGTGTTTTCAAAGCAGATGTTAGGTAAAAAAAAATGTCCCCAGGTAGCCAGCCTACAAAACAAGGAGCTTACTGACCTACGAGGATTTCATCTTAGTCGGCATGGTTTTCTTTTTTCTAACTCACTAAACAATGTAAAAGTCTTGAGACTCGGTGAGGTTTTTCCGAGCTAAATAGAGGAGGTTATTATTATGACCATTCATCAGAGAACGCTGTGACTTGCAATTTATACCCCCTCATAACCATCATGGTTCTTGTTGTATAAACCTTTTGTTTCAGTCGTTGCCAGGTCATTCACTCCCAAAACTGAAGGAAGCAAGAGAATCAGGGAGAACGTGGGGACACCAGCCAATCTCAAGTGCACAACCACGAGATCGCAGCAAGCGGACAACTTTAAGTGGTGGAAGTATAGTTCAGATGGCCGGTACGACAGGTTGTCTGAGACGAGAAGCAACCTGACCTTGGATGCTGTGGCTGTAAAAGACGTGGGCTGGTACGAATGCGAAGCATGGAGCTCCTCAGCAAACAGCGAAAGTTCATGGACGGAGCTGCAAGTTTTATGTAAGTGATCACTCCCTAGCGTGGTGATACATGGCATTGAAGTCATTCTGTCCACAACCAATGCATTCTGTCACCAACTAACAAACAGGGTATATCCAATTAGCCTGACCTTAGAGTTGGGTTGAAAGTTCCCTGTGGTTCATGGAACCTGTGCAGGACTCAGGGGTGAGGCCACTGCTCAGAGTGGGTGGCGGTGCTCATTAATTGCAGACGCTGAGGACAGGCGCTTGTAAGCGCTGTGGTTCTTCATGTGCGGTAAGTGTTACATTTGATGTTTTATTACTTTTTTTTCAAAATTGTGGACGTGAAAAAAAGTCGTTCAAAAGTGGAAAATGTTGAGGTTGACACGTATCTCAGCTTTTAATGAGAGGGATTCAATAGGAAAGCGGTGATCGTTTTACGAGTGTTCGCTTACCGAGCAATTTTCGCAGAAATTATTTTTCTCATTTAGCGAGAAACGCCTATAGGTTTGTTCTGTGTGGTTACTGTGTGTTGTGTGGTTACTGTGTGTGCTGTAGGGTTACTGTGTGTGCTGTAGGGTTACTGTTTGTTCTGCGTGGTTTCTTTGTGTGCTGTGTAGTTACTGTGTGTGTTGTGTGGTTACTGTGTGTGCTGTGTGGTTACTGTGTGTGTTGTGTGGTTACTGTGTGTGTGTTGTGTGGTTACTATGTGTGTTGTGTGGTTACTGTGTGTGCTGTGTGGTTACTGTGTGTGCTGTGTGGTTACCTTGTGTGCTGTGTGGTTACTGTGTGTGCTGTGTGATTACTGTGTGTGCTGTGTGGTTACTGGATGTGCTGGGTGGTTACTGTGTATACGGCAATGTGAGATGCAGTTGGTGTGTTTAGCAATTATATGTTTTTACATGCTGGCATTTCAGTAAATTTTGGGATTATCTATATTTTTTATAATTAATTTATCGTGTAGAGACCCTTGCTCCAAGTGTGTGTGTACGACTGCCTCTGTGTGTTGTGGGTGATACTCTGCACCGTAAATTTTAGTCTGCCTGTCAATGTCAACTCGTGTCAATAATCCGTGACCCTTGGCTGCAGCCTTCCTACCGGCCCTGCCGGGGCTGCGCGCCGCCGTACCGGCCACCCTGGGCTGCAGCGTGGACACCGTGTCGCGTATGGACTCCGTCACCATCCGCTGGGTTCTAGACGACGATGTCAAGTGGACAAACTCGACCTTCCAGGGTCCATCTCGAGACAAGACGTTCACCGTGACTAGCTGGCTCAGCTTCACCCCATCACCCGAGGACGATGGGAAGAGATGGCGCTGCGAGGCCTCGGGAGGCAACGTGGCCTCAACGACGGTCCAGGATTTTATCCTGGACGTCAAGTGTGAGTGTCCAGCAGTGGTTGATGGCTGTGTTCTTAGATTGGTGTAGAGACTGTCACTGTGTGGTGCTACGATTATATTATTACGAGGGGAACAGTGCTTTCTGGTTTTGCATGATGCCCTCCTGTGACTGGACGTCACTTAATTACTTGAGGTCAGATAATACACGTGATCACAGCTGCTTCTTGTGAAGGAAACTGAACAATAGTCTTCGATCTGCACACAGGGCCAGGTGAATTGAGATGCAGACCTCCTCAGTGGGAGCACAGGAGAACACTGCTGGACGGACAGTACTGGATGCTTGTCTGGGCTCTGTCACAATGAACGCATCTCACACTTTGTTGACAGACGCGCCGGTGAACACGACGGTTCATTCTGCTCCTCGTTTCCCGAGGGTGGAGTCTGGTGACAACGTGACCATGACGTGCGTCGCCCACGGTAACCCGAGCCTCACGTCGTTCAGCTGGAGCAGGGTACCACCCAGCGGCCGACAGCTTCCTCACAACCCCACAGGAGGTATCTTGATCCTGATGAACGTCACGGCGGAGGACTCGGGGCGCTACCTCTGTGAGGCATCCAACAGCGAGGGCCCCGGAACCTCTGCTCACCTCGACCTGGACGTGCAGTGTGAGTCACGGCAGCAGAACCTCACCACGCAGGCACGCTCACCCAGCGGCATGGTCCTGCATCAGTGCGAGATGAACGAGCGAGCGAGTGACTGGTGGATCCCCCTCTCTTGACAGATGCACCGGTGGTGGTGAACGTGTCTCAGGATGAGACGTGTGGGGGTGAAGGGGACGTGTGCCTCTTCTGTGAGGTGAAGGCCAATCCTAGTGCCGTCATCACTTGGTGGGCTTGGGGGAGCGACGTACCAGAATGGACCCAGGATAGGAAGAAACCCCTGACCTGGAGCTCCGTGGTCATAAAGAAATCACAGGAGCAGAATGTGACCTGTTTGGCGGCAAACGTCGTCGGCGAGACTAAGGCCGTGTTTTACATTCAAGGTGCTGATTCAGTCTTTCACTCATTCGGTGTTTCACTCATTCACAATTGCACTCAGGTTTTAGCTCATTTACGTAACTTGCAAGGCTATTGCACACAAAACGACAGCAGCAATAATAATCACGGAGAATGTGGTTTGTGTCAGGACTGGTGTCAGCATCCTGGGGCATGCACGTGGCCGCTGGTGTGGGGGTCACGCTCCTGCTGCTGCTGCTGCTCTCTGCGCTCTGCTGGCGAGGACGAGGTGCTGTGCGGCACACGGCTCCCAGCACCGTTTCGCAAACGATAACCGAGAACCTCCTCGGCATGCAGTGTGCCGCGGGGCCATGGGGGCTGCTCTCTAATACAGGCGTCACACGCAGGCACTGGGGATCAGACACGAGCAGGGTGACGCAGGTACTGGGGATTGGTTAAGATCTCCCTCTCCTCCACCCCAGTGGCGGCGAGCAAGCCTCTTCAGGATCCCTGCCTTCAAGTGGAGTGCATCAGACTCAGGCCATGAGGCCCTTGTGCAGGCCAGTGAGCGGGGTCGCGTGCTCAATATGCTACACTGGCTAAGCGTGACCTTTGACCTATGTCTTCTGTCCTGCACAGTTGCTGCCAGGATACATTGTGGAACTGTTCTGCACCAAGCCACTTGTTGCCATGGTGATGGCCGTTAGAGACTTCCCCTAATGATATAGGATCCATTAGATTTATCTTCAATAAACAATGCTCAACACGTGCACGCTGGTCATAGTGTCGGTGTGTTTAGTCTCGCAGTAGCTCCGCGAGCCGATGGGTGGGGAGAGTGGCCCACGGGGCACTGGAGCCTCTCTGACGTCACTCGCGCTGCCTCGTGCCGCCCCAGTGCTGGCCGCCGTGATGAAGTGGAACGAGGCGGAACCGGCCACTCTCTTCCAACTCGGAGACCGCACGGGGCCCAATGGAGGAGCAATGGGGGCGGACGGATCGGCAGGAGATAGAGCCTCCTCCCAGCAGCCACTCTACTGTAACGTGCGGAGGGAGCTGGGCCCGGTGAGTGGACACCGTCTGCTTGCCCCACAACCACGCAGTCCGTCGCCAACGTTTTCGTCTTCATAGGCAGCTCAATTATGAATCTGAGTTTGGCGTGGACGAGAGCACGCTGGTCTTCCCTCCCTACCAGTGTCTCTTTCTGGAAGATGTAGAATGTAGCATTTCACAATGTGCAATTACACCACAGTGTGTGATTAAAATCGCGTCTTAACAACAATTAGAGAAGCTGTAGAGCAAAAATGGGTTTAGAGTTGTATTATAAGGACTTGCACATAGTCCACATAGTGCCAATCTGAGAGATGAATAAGATGATGATGTGAATTTTGTGTCCATATTTTACGCTATGTGTCCCGGTGACGGCCCCTGCTCTCAGCCGCACCCCCGTATACATCTCCCTGGTGGCTCAGCGGGGCCCGCAGCCCCAACCGCCAGCGCCGACTGCTTGTACAGCCTGGTGGGCATGGCCGCTCAGGCTGGTGAGGGACCTCATGCACAACCGTGGGCACGTTTTCCCGGTCACCGAACTCCACACACCGCAAAGGCAACACCCACAGCGCACACACCATGCACACAAGCGCCGGTCCTCAGGGTTAGGGGCTGAAGGCTGTAGGCTATGGCTGTGCATTTGACGTGCTTGGTGATTTTCTCCACAGAGCACACTCAGGCCGGGACGCTGTACAGCGTAGTGAACCGCAAGCGGGCCCCGCCGGGGCCCACGTGCGGGGAGGCCACCCTCTACAGCACCGTGGGCCCGACGGTGAGTCCTGCTCCAGCCCCCCGCTTCCACCGTGTCCCTGCATCAGTGGGTCCATCATACCGGTCATGCCTGGTATCCGCTGGTACAGTGCATCAATCCAGTCCATGGCTTTAACAAGCTCCTAACCATTGGAACCTCATTTGCCAGAAGCAAAATATGATATGCGCCTTCTGGCGTCATCTGGTCCAACACCATGTGAGACTAGGCTCTAAGGAAAACTCTCGGGTGTGGACTAATCAACTTCAAGGACAGTGTTTGCATTATGACTGCAGGTATTGTGGTCTATGCAAACATGACTCTTTGTAAAAGAAGGTGTCAGTTTTGTTGCCAGATTAAAGGGTAAAAAACAATTATCAAGCTCCTAACCCTCGGGTATTTGTGGTAAATCCGAGTGCTTTGTGTGCCTGTGCTGTGGGGTGAGCAGGGAGGCGGCAACCAGCGCGGTCCGTCCGCTACTCCCAGCGCTGGCGACGGCACCGGCGGAGACGCGGATGAGCAGACGGAGGCGCTGGTGTACGCCAGCCTTGATTTTGGTGCGACTTCGGGTCTCCCTTGAGAGAACCGAAAATCAAGAGCTGCTTCTGCTTACTTTGTCACGCTGCACGTGTCGCTTGAGGAGCCGACAAAACGTAGTGGGATACATTTTTATTTAAAGCTGTCGTGACTGCAGGGATTCATCTTCTTGGTTCTTTCGGTAAAGTCACGTAGAATGGAAATAATAAAATAAAAAAAATAAAACACAATAAAATAATTCTCACGACGTTTCGGCCACAACGCAAGCAGCCGTCCTCAGGTGGAGAACAGGTCTGTCGAGAAGACAGAGTCTCGTAGTGGGATAACTTCGGTGAGCATGTTTGGTTAGATTCTAGAATATGTACGTACGTATGTTGAACTTATTTCGCACCGTACGTGGCCAACAGTGCTATCAAGTCAAGTCAATGTTATGTTTGTTTGCATACGTGGTGGCTTTCGGAAAACAAATCTGCCACTCAAAGCGCCATCACCTTAATACTCAACATAAAATAGGAAATGATAAACAATGAGAAAATATATATTTACATACTCACTACAGTTGTTTAAAAAATAACTGTAAAGGCAAGTTGTGGTTGTGAGTTCGTTATATGCAAATGTAAAGAGATGTGTTGTTGTTGAGTTGTGAATGTGGTGGTGGTGGTGATGGAGCCGAGTGTGCGGATTGCAGTGGGGAGGTTGTTCCAGAGGTGCGGCGCTGCACTGAGAAAGCGCCGTCCAACTCCGTAGTTTTGTGTTTGGTTGTTGGTGGTGGTGGTGGTGGTTGGAGGAGGAGTTTTTGGCCTGAGAAGCGAATCGATCTACAGTATTGTATTGTTTGATCTCCACGAAGGTGGAGCTTGGTTGCGTGTTACTTCGTACGTTAATATGATCATTTTTAAAGTGTCACTGTATTCCATTGACGAATCTCCTCCGCGTGGTTGTGACACTGGCTCAATTCCCCTTGCCCCGTATCCACCAAAGTTGACATAAACGCGTCCACTCAATGTCTGTCCCTCGAGCCGCTCCGCACAAACGGCTGTGGACGGACGCTTCGCCTCCTCCTCGTCGAACAGCTGGAGGACACGAGGCTGATGTCGAACGAAGCGCTTTTAATTGGACCGAGCTCTGCCTTGTTGAAGACGGACGCTGATCGAGAGCCACCCCCGTCTCACCGTGGCCGGGGCCGCGTGATCGCCACGAGCGCACGGCCGTCTTAGGTTACGTTTCGGGGGCAATTCAACACAAATGTAACGTGCAGTTAGCACTACCGCGAGGTGACGATTCAACGTACCGTGTTTAAATGGACTGCTATAGTTGTGTCGTGTATAGCGTGCGGTGAAAATAAATTAACTTTGTTTTAACTCGTCAGACTCAGTGCTACGGCGATGTTGCATGGTGTATTGCTGAAACTGCAGTGTGAATCAGGGTATGTTTTAGCATTTCGTTTCTTTACGTCATGTAAGGTATTAGCATGCAATGTAAGGCGTTAGTTATATGATTGTAATAAAAATGTGAATGCAGTTAAGACTACAAGTACTGAAGTTATTTTGTTGTTGTTGCGTGTGCCGTACTGTTATGCAATATCATCGTCAGCTTTATTCAATCCACTTCTGGATGAACGCCTCCTGAAGCCGTCGCCATCCCGATGTTCTATTTAATGGTCCGCGTAGCGCCTGCACGCGAGTTGATTTCATCGTTCCGTCTCCTCCGTGCAGGTGCCCACGGAGGCCTTCCATCTCTTGGCTGCCAGCTCAAAGTTTATATACTGAACAGAAATTGCATTTAAATATATTCACGATCGTTGCGTTTGCGTCACTTGAATATTTGCTATTATTATTATTATCAAGACTCCATTCCCCCGGCGCCCGTCTTCTGATCGCAGTCTCACGGCACCGAGGAGATGGATGGGGCCATGGGCCAAAGGCGTCGGGAGCGAGGAAAGCCATCATACAGCGGTGGATTGACCATGGCTCATGGTGGCACCTGCCCCACGCTGCTCCTCCTCTGTGGGATACGCACAGAGGAGGAGGATGAGGAGGACCGCCACCTCTTCCTCCAGTAGTGTAGTTGTAAATTTCGATTTAAAGCTTTCGTGACTGCAGGAATTCATCTTCTTGGTTTTTTCGGTAAAGTCACGTAGAAGGGAAGTAATAAAATAATAAAAAATAATATAAATAATAAAAATAATAAAAT
>CM025640.2:6904571-6929927 GCA_014621495.2 Entosphenus tridentatus
ATAAAATAAAAATAATAAAATAATATAATAATATAATAGTATTATTTTATTATGTTTTATTATTTTATTACTTCCCTTCTACGTGACTTTACCGAAAAAACCAAGAAGATAGTGTAGTTGTTACGCGCTGCCGGTAACCCCATTCTCGTGTGGTCCACAATCGCGACCATCGCCGGCGGCATTCATGAGTCCCCAGCCCTGGACGTGCGTATAAACAGTAGATTTAGAATTGGGGACCAATTGAGGTTTTATCCAACTCGGGTTACTTTACCCGGGGCTGTTGGGGACTAATTAATTAACCTAACATGGTTGAGTGTTAATTCACCGAGCACAGTTGAGTGCTAATTAACCGAGCACATGTGCATGCTAATTAAGTTTGCACGGGTTAACGTACATATGCGATTGTTGATTATTGTGCCAAGGTGAGAGTTAATTAATGATCGTGCACGAATTAATGTGGCAACATTTGCGAGCTAAACCCGTGACGAGGACGCATTGCGGAGGATGGATTTCTCGACGTCTTTATTGAGTCACCGCTACTACTAACACGTGGGATTACATGCGCACGGTCTCCACGTGTCGTCGCGATAAACACCGCGGTGTGCACGCGGGAGATCACGCGGGAGAACGCTGCTTCATATCCAGCTCGAGTCCTCGCGCTCCGCGACGGGGGCCACTCCCGCGGCCCCACTCACGCCTCATCGCAGGCGAAGTCGTTTTCCTGCAAGAGGGAGGGAGAAGGTGGGAGTGGTGATGGAGTTGGCGCGGGTGAGTTCGCGAATAGAGGAGACGCTGCTGGATCGTGGGCCGTCTCGTCGTGTTGGCGGTGGTCGTGGATGCTGCGTGCGTGAGTGGTTATTATGGTGCTCCTGCAAAGTGGCGTTGGCGGTTGACCAAGTGCACGTGGCATGCGCGTTGTAGGCGGTGTGGGAGGAGACGCACGTCGGTGGAGTACTCGTGACGGATTTTGTGGAAGACCCGCGTCTCGTTGATCACTTTGCTGGGAAAGTAGCCAAGGGGCGCCGCGTAGTCCGCGTACTGGTCATTGTACACCTAGAGGGGCAGCCACGGGGAAGAGAGAGGGGGGGGGGGGGGCAGGGCCCCCACACGGATGAGGGCAGGGGAGGGCCCGACTCGCCTACCCGGTACAGGATCTCAAAGACACGGTTAATTGGTCATTAGTATCCACATTACAATTCTTCTTGTAACCTGTGATTTGGAAATGTTTCACGGTTAAAATCGTCTCCCCTGAAGCGTTCCCTGAGCGACCCTTGACAACACGCTTTACGATGCAAGTCAAGGTGGAGACACATTTTATGGAGTGCAGGCCAGGACTGCTCCGGCTGAAATGAAGCCCTGATTTTATACTTCTCTGCATATACCTTGCCGAAAAACACACTAAAACTTCATCTCAGTGGCGCTTACACAGACGATGCAATAGTTACATTGCGAACGTACCGGCAACCCTGCTTTAAAGTTTCATGGACCGTAAGAGATGGAAACAGCTTGGTGAGGCATTCATCCAGTAGTGGATATAACATGAATGATGATTGTTCACAATAGAGGCGCAGTCAACATGTCAAAGTGGATTTACGTTCAAACGAGAGTGTGTGGTGTCTGTCTCCTCTTTACAGCTTTCAGTAGTGGAAATTCCACATTGCTATGGCGAGAGCAAGTTGTAATACGACAGTGACTTGTCCAAATCCATAGGACAAGTCACTGTCGTATTACAACGAGCGGTGGTGCCCTTAAGGAACAGACTCGTGCGATAATGATAACATGCGCATGTATGTCGTGGGCCATGCGTCACCAAGGAATAGGGAGAGATGTGTCTCCTGAATATTTATATAATTCTCAAGAGAGACAGAGACTCTCAACACCAGAGCAGACGAGGTTCTTCAGTCCGGACGTGTGCAACGACATGAATGTCGGCAGAGCCCTCCCGAGGGTACGGCGAATCGCGGCCACCGCCTCGGGCCCCGTGCTTTGGCGGGGGGGGGGGCGCGATTCGACATCAGTGTATCAGATGTAATAGTTCCGTTTTATTTTGAATGCGTCTTGGAGCCCACACGGTGTGGTTTGCCCCAGGCCCCGCACGCCCCCCCCCCATGGACGACCCTTCGTAATGGGGAATTATGTCAGCTGGGTCGGCGACCCATAAAATACTTCCACACACGGCACACCACATCAAGTGTTTACACCTCTCGCTGTGGCTGTGGCATCGTAACAACCATAGCGATAAATGAAGTCCTGATTATTGGTATTGGAATGGTTTACTGAACGCTATACTCGTGGGGTTGACTCGCGGTTGGGCAGTGGTGGTGCAAGGCATAAGCAAACAAAGTAAAAGCTGAGTGACCCATGCAGTTCAGGGGGAAGGGGGGAATTGGGGTATATCAAATATCTTCTCAGATGCTACTCCGAACAACCAGAACAAGCCAATTCACGTCTATATTTTACTCTGCATGTCCTCTCTCATGGCACCACGTATCTCTATGTGTCTATGTTTATCTTACCTTTCAATTTACCATGAGTTTTGTAAATTCAGAGTGGGTGGGTGGCAAAACAATACCTGTTGGTGGCACCCCCGATAGGCTAACGCCGCCACTGGCCACAGACCACCCCTGAATACGGTCGTCCGCCGTGGTCGCAGGAAATCTATCCGGGCCCCCACTCGAGGGGGGAGGGGGGGGGGGACTCACGCTGCCGGCCCAGTACTCGGGGGCCCCGGGCTGCGCAGGCTTGAGCTTGGAGAAGACGAACACCACCTGGCGAGCCTTGAGGTTCAGAAAGCGACAGTCCGAAGCCTCGTGGTCGGTGACCACCTCGCCCACGGAGATGGCGTCTGCGGGAGGCACGTGGTGGGGGTCATATCAGCGGGACCCCCAAGCGTCGGGGTGCCCCCCTCTTAGGGGGGCCCGAGTCATCTGATGCTCCAGCTGTACCCTCGCCGCCTCCTCCCACTGCTCAAAGCCGCGTGGGGCGCCCATAACTATTTCCCTCTCGTCAACTTCAAATCCACAACGTTCACGATCACCGTGTGAATCGACACTCCCACCTATTACCACAAAGCCATAATTAAAGCGACAGCCGATCTCGTGGCCCCGCGTCTCCGACCCGCAGCGTGGTGAAGTATGACGCAAATCACCCCCATGAATGATACGGCGTAGGTGGTGTTTCATCCACCAGCGGATTTACACCGGGGCTCTAACAAATACCGCGTGCTCCCAGAACTCACATCCGCAGCTATAACCACATCCCTATAATCATGGTACTTACACCCGCAGCTCTAACCACATACCTATAACCACAGTACTCACCACAGCACTCACTATGGCGATATCTAAAAGTCAGTCCTCACATCCCCAGGTGTGTGTGTACTCACCTACCCAGGTGTACTTGCATCTCCAGGTGTGAATACTCGCCAACTCAGACGCACACGCATGCCCAGGTATGCGTGTACTCACAGCCCCAGATGCAGCGGGCTACCGCACGTAGCCCGCTGCATCACCACGGCAATCCCTCCAGGCATAGCGCTCCCCCCCACCACCACCACCGCCAGGTGCGCCAGGTGTACTCACAGCTGCACTCGGGGTCCGCGCAGCGCTTGGAGTTGGAGAGTTTGTCGAAGGACACGGCCCCGGCCGCCAGGAGCACGACGCACAGCAGAGAGCTCCACATGGCGCAGATCCACAGAGACACTGACCTGAGCTCCGATCTCCCTCCGAGCCACAGCAGCCTTGGGGGGGGGGGGGGGGGAGGGAGGGGGGGGGGGGGGGGGTGTAAAGGGGAGGGCGGCCTCTGGGAAGAATGTGGCGGGTGCGTGGCGGCGCCTCCGGGCACGGGGGCTGCCCCGGCCGCCTTGCTGTGCTGTGTGTGAACGCGTATGGCTGTGCGTGCGTATGTGTGCGGAGCGGTGGCGCAGCGGTTAGCGCGCTAAGAACCAGAGTTCGATTCCCACTTAACACCAGTGACGATTATCTGAACCGGTCCTCGGCTTCTCATAGATCGACTTAGCCTTGAACTTGTTTAACTTCTTTCGCACCATACGTATCCAACCGTGCTAATCGGATGTGCGGGGAAGGACAACGAACTAAACACAAAAATGAGTTCTGAAGAAATTAGTTTTAAATCTAGATTTAAAAGTGCATAGTTCCAGTGGCTTCCTAATATCGCAAGGAAGAGCGTTCCAGACGACCGCAGAAGCACATCGGAAAGCGCGCGATGCGATGACAATTTTTGTTCGATGGCTCGCCAAAAATCGTTGCGAGCATGACTGGAGATCGCTTGATGGTTTCAAGGTGTGTGCGCGCGAGTGTGCGTATAGATGGTGCTCGCTAACAGCACTTGCCTCTACAGTCTGTTTAGGCTATATGGGGGATCTTTGTCTTTGTATATACGTGCGTTCATGTCTGTACGTGTACGTGTGTGAGGAGTCGTGGCGCAGGAGTTACCACGCTCGTGCTAAGATCCCCGCCACCGAGAAAACGGCTCGCGTCAGTGGCGAGTGATAGCTGAACTAGGTGATGTACCTCCCATAGTTCGACTCAGCCTTGGATGTGTACCCGCTTCGGTGTGTAAACATCATTACTGGGGAGACAAAGGGGGCCCGGCATGATGCTGGCCACAGCGCGCTCGGCCCGAACAGCTGCTCGCTCACGGCACTGCGCTCACTTGGACGAGTTGATGCTGTTGTGATGCATCTATTCGTATCGATTTTTTTTTTCTCACGATAAACGCACATTCGTGTTTGCGAATCATTGAACAAGACTGCAGGCTGATGATGAGACCCAGACGGTCGAAACATGTCCAGTGTGCTTGTTTCAACAAATACGGATGTGCAGTATTGACACGAAAAGTCATCACGGTACTCTGTATAGGCAGGTGGACTGGAAACGTTTTATATATAAACATGGGAAGTGGAGACCGCATGAAGTTCTGCTTAAATTTGTTCCGAGCCCTAATCTCCACAACCACGAGTTAGTTTGCGGTATTGCTTCAAGCCAATAGCCACGAAGAACTGATAATTATCTTAATTATAATTCTGCTGAATTATACTTCAGCAGCATTGTTTAAAAAGCTCAAATCTGCTCAAAAACAAACAGGCTGAGTTTGCTTTCAAAAGTGCCGCTGCTTCATGGCATTGGTATGCTAGACCTAGATATATATGTATTTATATATTGGCATATAGGATCGGAGTTATTCTCGAATCGAAAGAATCACGCTCCCGCTGCCGCTGAACCCGGACCCGGTTCTGGGGATTCGAGCAGCAGACCACGGGAGCCCCCGCGGCTCTCTCGAACACGAATTCTTCCAGATGCGGGCACGTGGGGGATGTCGGGGGATAAAGGACCGATCTCTACCCCCTCCCCCTCCGAGCCCCCGCTTGGCGGAGATCAATGCAGAGTTTGTCCGCGCCGTGCCACGTGTTTCGCGGGGACGTGGGGACGGGCACCCCGTCAATATGAGAATCGGGCCACCACGTGGGCAGGAACACCGCTGCTGTGAAGAGGAGCTGCGTCCACTGTAGCCATAGCTCGATCCCAGCGAAACAATCTATTAGGGAAAGGAGAAAAGGGGGTTTTATCACCAGAAGCTTGTGCTTTCGTGAGGACAGCCAAGTCTGTTTGCCCCATCCAAAACGTGAAAATAAAAATTTCTACCATATTTTCTCACCTCTGGTTGGCATTTCCCACCGCAGTGGCTTTTGGCAGTGATACTTTCATCATGTGCTCTCATCAGTATCTGTGCATTGCAGATTCGGGGGGCCAGTGTGCAGGTACACGCATCCTGGGAGTAAAGGGTCTGCCACCAATACCGCCACACCCTCCCCCCCCCCAACGATGTTGCTCGTCACATCCAATTACCACCCTGGCTGGCAACTCACTAACTTGATTGAGCAGTATCTTTTTGCAGTAATGTCACTACCGCCTCACTCATGAAATCCAAAGAGTGGTGATGGAGATTGTAAATTTAATACAGGTAGGAACAAGTTCCACACTGCCCACCAGGGATTATTTGTCTGTCGTGCATAGCCACGCCCTCGATTTGTATTTCAGAGCGCTTCGGGCGGGCTCGGCACCACGTGACGCGCCGCCCCACGCAGCTTGCGCCACGTGACACTGATCGCACGAATGCGCTGTCCAACCAAGTTCCTACCTGCCCACTCCGAAGGAACGTGTTACTCAGAGCTGCTGATCTGCATCTGCAAATGTGTAATGGGTTCCGGAAACACTTGTAGAGGTAACTTCTTTATTACAATACAACACTCCAACAGTCCTGATACTCTGTTACAGCCTAGGTACACAGCCTAGATACACTACTCTGGCTACGCTCTGGAACTCGCCCTCACAAGGACGTAGAGCCGGGAGTTCCAGAGTCCCACCACTGGCCCTCACAGCATCCCAGGGTCCCGAGATGGCTGGTCTTGGGTCTTGAGCTACAACTTGGCCCTGATCGGCTAGGGAGCTGCCCTTTTATGCCTCGTCCCCAACGAGGGGTGGGGTTGTGTGCGCCCCCAGATATCTCACAGAGCACACACAGCCCCCGCCGTTGGTGGCGCCAAGGGGCTTGACTGGCTGGGGTGCCTGGGATCCCAGCGCTTGGCGCCAAGTGGTTTAAGCGTCTGGGTTGTCTGGGATCCTAGCGCCTGGCGCCGACGGCTTATCTGCCTAGGGTCCCAGAGCCCCCAGCAGCCCCTCCCCTCTTATGTCACTACAAATGATCTGAATTTGCAAAGACTTTGGGGATTGCGAAGTCTCCAGGTGCAGTCTTTGGGTTCATGAAGTCCTGAGTTGACGTAGTCTGTGTGTGGATGCAGATGCACCAAATGTCAAGTCAGAAAAGTGTCCAGTGTGAGGCAGGCGAGACGCAGACGATAAAATAACAAGACCACTCCATTCACGCCCAACAATTTATTTATCCAAAATGTCCAACTTATAAACATTGTCTCGAGCTGCATGGAATAGTGACCGCATAAAACACGCATGGGGCCAGGTGCAGGAGCCTTGATGCGACTCTTACAGCACAGCTCCAAGTGCGGAAGGGAACCAGAGTCCTGATTAAAATGTGTACACTCGGTTACTTGACAGAAACACTGCACGTTCAACAAGTGAAAAGCCTCGCATTCCCCACCGAGATCATAAGAGGAGTCTCTGTCCCCGGCATGAAACGCGCAAGGCCGTGCAGAAGTGCTGCCGTTCGCAGGGACGTGGTCGTTGACATCCGCGAGAAGCCCAGTGCACACCATGGGCGTCTGGCGGATCATCGCTCTGAAAACTGGGCGGCGAGGGCCCTGCCGAGCCCTGGCGAGGCCACGGAAACCCCCCCCCCCCCCCCATACTTACCAATGTTGAGGGACGGCCCCGGGGCTTAACTTCCCCCTACGACTCCACTGCCTGTGTCCCCGGCTCCTCCTGACCCTCCGTCTCCGCCGCTGGCACCATTATCTGCGCATCCTCCCCTGTTGTGTCGCCCTGCTGCCCTGCGGCCTCTGCCTCCTTACCTTTCTCGGCGCTGCCCTCCGAGGACAGCCGCTTTCCGGCCTCGGCTCCCCTGTGCCCCTCACTATGCCTGCGACGAGCCCCGCCCTCTGAGAGCCTGCGCCGCCTCTCCCCCCTGTGCCCCCCCTCCCCACTGTGCCCCCCCTTCTTGTCCCCGTCGGACCCAGCCCTGACCTTCCTGTTGGTCTCGTTCTTGTCACCGCGCTCCAAGTGGCGCGCGTGACGGGGCGAGCGCGGGCGGGGGCTCCGCCGCACCGGCTCCCGCTCCCGGCGTCCCCGCTCCGAGCTATGGCGCCGCCGCCGTCCCCCTCCCGAGCCGCCCTGCTCGTGGCTGCGACTGCCCCCGAATCCCATGGCCCCCCTGCGCCGGTCCCAGCCATCGCGCCGCCTGTCTGGGCTGCCCCCCCGGTCACGCTCCGGTCCCCGCCGCACGATGCGGATTCGCTGCCCACGATCGCTCTCCCTGCGCCTCTCGCTACTCGCCTCCTTGGCCACCGGTGTCTTCGTCTCTTCAGGCTTACTCACTTCCTGCCCTTCAGGCTGGGCCCTCTCCCCTACCTCCCCCACCTCCCCCTCCTCCATCCCCTCTTCCTGGTGCTTGGCCTCGAAGCTGCCCTTCTCCTGCTCTGGTTGCTCCTGCCCTGCCTGCCCCCCCTCACCCTCGGGGCCGCCCGACATCTCTACATCCTGCACCGGCGCTGCATCCGTGTCCTCTCTAACGTCCCCCATCTTCGCCTTACCCTCCGCGTCCTC
This sequence comes from Entosphenus tridentatus, assembly GCA_014621495.2. Taxonomy (NCBI): domain Eukaryota; kingdom Metazoa; phylum Chordata; class Hyperoartia; order Petromyzontiformes; family Petromyzontidae; genus Entosphenus; species Entosphenus tridentatus. The sequence goes on from CM025640.2 coordinate 6,912,827, forward strand.
CGTCTCAGGGCCCTCCCCCAGCCAGGGGGGGCCGCCCCCCAGGTCTCCGTCTCCGTCCGGCGTGGGACCCAACCGCCCCCGGATCCTCGCGCGTCGTGGCCGCACCTCCATTCTTTCAATCTCCTCCAGGAAGTCGGCGCGTCGTTTCGCAAACTCATCTGGCAAGGCGTGCGTGCGCATACACAAGCAAGGTGAAACACGGTCACATACAAATCTCGACTCGATGATTGTACCGCAAGCCCAGCACCGTCCAACCGTGGGATGGTTGCCTTACCACTCAGAGTCTTTTGCGACTCCTCCAGCAGCTTTTGCGTGTCAGGGTTCATCTTGGCCGGAAGGAAGAACATCTGCGGCTTCGTCTTGGTGCGGATGAACGGGAGCAGCTTCTGGTTGTGTGCATCCCACTCCTCTTGCTGCCACAAGAGACACGTGGCACACAGGACGCCGCTAAACACGTGTTTCTCAGGCACGGCCTACAGCGATTAAAGTTGGTACGCGGCGATGGTGGCTGTGATGGGGGTGGGGGTCTTACCAGGTGCGCCAGCTGCACCTTGACCTCGAGCAGGCGCAGCGTTGCCTGCTGGTTGCGCCGCTCCTCAAACAGTTCACGCCGCTCCAGCGCCAGAGCGCGCCGCTCCTCCTCCGCCTGCTCCTCGACCTTCGCCTCAATCTCGTGCCGCCGCTTTTGCTGCGGCCAACAAGACACCAGCGCTGACGTTAGGGCTGTGGGGGCAGCGGAGTGTGGCTACGGCGCGTATACGAGCTCCTAAGCGCGATCACTACCATGAGTGTATGGAGGACGTGGGATGTGGCCTCGTGCGGGATACGAGGACCCCCACCTTTTCGTTCTCCTCCGATGCCTCGGCCTTGAATTTTTGCAGGGTCCCCATTAACAGCCCAAACATTCGCCGATTCCTAAAAATAACAGAAACAATTCAGTGGTTATGACACCACGTTTCCAGGGCTGCCTGCATTAGCTGTTCATTTAGAGAGACAGTAACACATTTCTAATCGTCAGATGGTCAATGGAAACACCAGTAATAAACATAGCACGATGTGCATCACAGCTCAAGGCTTGTCATCTTACCTATAAACGTCACTTTTCGTCCGTCTGTCTGTCTGTCTGTGTGTGTACGAAACTGGTGATGGATATAACTCACAAATTGTGAGGTGCTGGTATAAAAAAATTACCCAGATACCACGTGATAAGGCCCATGGTGAGCCAGCACTTCGTATTTCACATCCGTCAACTTTCAAGTAGTTTAATTAACAATTTATTCCTATTTATTTATATATAACTACGCTGAGCACGCGCCAAAGCACACATCTGCGCATGCGCGAAACGCTGACCGGTGGTTACCCTAGCAATGCACACGCACGATCGGTGGGAGGGGAGAATTCTCATTCGTGTGAACACTGTAAGGTAAGACACACAGATTTACAGCCCCGTTGAAACATAGATAAATATTACTGTTTAATAATTAGTATTACTGTTATTGAATATTAAATGATAGGGATTAAGCAATGTTTGATGATAGTAAATATATTCACGGTTAAAAATTTGATATTTAAAAACCATTTTACTATTTTTATTCGTTCCGATCGCAACACAAGCGGTTTGCCCTGATGACCGCTTGTGTTACGATCGAAACGTCGTAGTTTTGTTGCTATTTTATTTGAACCTATCTACGTGACTTTACCGAAAGACCCAAAGAATATGAATTCCTGCAGTCACGAAAGCTTTAAGTCACTATTTTAGTAATTAAATAAAGTGATTAGGTCTCCGTTCTAGAATATTAACACTTGTCCTGTCAGTAGCGGGGTTGAGCAGTGAGGTTGTGTAAATTCGGGTTAATTGGTGTGCATCTGCTCATAGTTACAGGTATGAAAAGTTGATTTCTTATGAGTTTTATTTGATTTATTTAACCCTTTTGCTCGCAGCAAATAAAAAATGGCAGCAACAACATCGTAAAGGTACTTTCTTATTATTTGTATACTTGTTTAAGTTCATAGGGTCAGGATAATTATCTATATAGTCCTGTGAGGGTGACAACGCAAGCAGCCGTTGTGGCCGAAACGTCGTGATAATTTGAATGTTTTATTTTTATTATTTTATTTCCCTTCTACGTAACTTTACCGAAAGAACTAAGAATATAAATTGTTATTGTTGGGAAAATTAACCCTTGCACAATAACCATCCGGGAGCTTATATTTTAACAGTGAACTGATGCAGCGAGCATCATTATATTTTTTTTTTGGTAGATATTGTTTTGATTTGCTCATAAAAACAAGTAAATTATATATTTATGGTAATTAAAATTTGCCAAATGTATTTATATGAATATAATTGGATTATTAAAATATTGTATTATTTTCTTTAATATGTGCCATATCTCAGTGGCTGACTAGAATACTGCATTTAGAAAACAATCTAGATATTTATAAGATAGTTTTGGTCAATGTTAAATCTTTCAGATGTTAGATGTTGAACGTGTATTGAATATAAGCAGGTGTTATCATTATTGCGATTTGGGTGGACTGTACAGGGGTTGAGCAGTGATGGTGTGAATTGGGGTTGATTGGTATACATCTGGTCATAATTACAGATGCACGAATGCTCCTATGAAGAACACTTGGAAATAAAGATCACAGGAGGAGAGGGATAGGCCAGGCCGGTTACACAAACAAGCTTGCTGAGTGGTGACGGGAGGTTCTCCTTAGCGGCAAAAATGCCAAAAAGATACAAATAAAGCCTCTCCAAGAAAAAAAACACACAAAGAGAGTGGCACTCTGGCACCAAAACAACTTTCTCAACCAAACAACAAAGGCACTGCAGCAGCCCAAGCTGAGGTAAATCCTGAACAGCATGCATGGACACAAGCCAGAGAATGCACAGCCACTGCTGCAGGACAGGCTGAAGAAAATCCTGATCCGAGTGCATTTAGACAAGCCAGAAACCGCACAGGCACTGCAACAGCACGGGCTGAGAAACCACATCAGAAAACGGCACAACAGAAGCAAGTCCGTCATGCTGCTGCATCAAGAGCAGGAAGAATTAACCCGGACTGGAACAGAGCTTTAAATTACCAACCAGAGATCGATTATCAATCTATGGTGATATTAGGCTCTGTGTCAATTACTTGCGCAGAATGTGGTGCTAAAAAGTGTAAAGGAGAATCCAAGGGATGTGCTGCAGTGATGTAAAAGTCAAACTTTGACTTGTGCAGACGCGCCCCCCGAGGAACTGAAATCCTCGGTATCTGGCCCATACCCCCCTAGGTCTAAACACTTTCTGACCAACATCAGTAAGTACAATTCTTGCGTTCAAATGACTTATATTGGTGGAACAAAGGAGATAGTGGAGCCAGGATTTATGCTCACATTCAAAGTTCAAAGCCAAGTCTATCATCGAATCGATCCATTCAGCCACTGCCTGGTGAAGAGCACAAGTGTATTCAGATATACTTCATGGGAGATGGTCAGAAAAGCAACCAGCGATGCAGCAATGTTTCTGGTGCCAGACGAGAAATTGTCCTGTCCCGCCAAGGGATGCTCAACCAACACAATTTGTTGATTACAAGTTTCAAACATGCAGCACAAGTCACCTCCAATGATTATCAGGTTGTAATCAGTGCATCCGAGGTCCCAAGGGGGGAGCACGCATGGAGATTTAATGCCCCAACCTGTGGTGAGATTGCTGTTCTTATGGTGGGTGAAGAACATGGTAAGAGAGACATTGTGCTTCGATACCAAGACAAGACCATCAAACGAATTCCTGAAACAAACAGAACATATGATGCCCGACAATACCCTGGCACCAAAATCTGCATCCCCTGTGGCAAGGCCAAGATGGGTACCACGTCCAGATTCCTCAAATCATCAAAGCAACGGGACAAAATCATCCTCACAAAACTGTCTCCTCTAAGGACTTCTATTCCTTCATGATCATGGACAGAAGAAACCATCTATGAAGGTGCGCCAACCTCTTTCCCCAGTATGTTGCGGATGAGTATGCCAAAATTGAGCACCTTCTTTACATTCAACTCAATCAAAAACGCCTGCGTGTAGAACAACAGTATGTTCATCTCAGGGACGCTATCAATGCTGACGGAGATGCAAACGCTCAATTTGGGGAGATTAGTTATTTTGCCTTCATCCTTCACAGGTGGACCAAGATACATGCATGAGAGGATTCAAGATGCAATGACCTATATGAGGCAATATGGCAGGTCCGATCTCTTTATCACCTTCAATTGCAATCCAAAATGGAAGGAGATCCAGGTTGAGCTTTATCAAAACCAAAAGCCAACAGAGACATGACATCATTGCAAGGGTGTTTACAATCAAAAGTTGATGAACTGAGGCTTATTACAACAAAGGAAGGCAGCGTCTTTGGGAAGACAAGATATACTCTTTGGTTCTTTTGGTAAAGTCACGTAGTTAGAAATAAAATAAAACAAATCACGACGTTTCGATCGCAACACAAGCAATCGTCATCAGGTGGGACAACTACAGCAAGAAACTGCCGAAGATGGCGAGAGAGCTACCGTGATAAGAGGTTATATAGACTATATAGGTAGGGTACATGGGCGGGGCTAGAGATGGGGGGGGGGGCAGAGTTAGATCTGTGGAGGCGACGGGACATTTATCAAAACCAAAGAGTATGGATTCCTGCAGTCACGAAAGCTTCAAATCAAGACAAGATGTAACTTTCACACCATTTAGTGGCAAAAACATGGTCTTCCTCATGCCCACATATGGCTATGGATGAGGGAAAAAATGAATGCAAGTGACATTGACATATTTATCAGTGCTGAGCTACCTGCCCCCAAGAAAGACCATGCCCTATTTGATGTGGTCTGCAAGCAAATGGTCCATATGGCTCATGTATGCAAGACCACAAGTATACCAAGAAGGATCCAATAAACTTCTTGAAAGAAACTCAGACAGGGCATGATGGTTATTCTCTATATCGTCACAGAAATACTGAAGATGGTGGATTTGAAACAACGCTCAGACCTGGCACTAACTCTGAAATGAAGGTTGACAACCAGTGGATCGTTCCCTACTGCCCTCTTCTGTGCAAAATCTTTGACGCCCACATTAATGTGGAATTCTGCAATTCTGTGAAAGCCATCAAATGTTTACAAATACATCAACAAAGGGTCTGATATGGCTGTATTTGCCTTACAAAAAGAGGGGCAAAGTGTGGATGAAGTTCAACTTTTTGTTCAAGGAAGATACATCAGCAGCAATGAGGCCATTTGGAGAATTATTGGCTTCCCCATCCACGAGCGTTCCCCCACAGTGGTCCAATTGGCAGTTCACCTCAAAAATGGTCAACACATCTACTTCACTGAAGGAAATGCCCAAGAACAGGTTCCTGGCTCCACAAGATACAACCCTGATGGCGTTTTTTGTTTTGTGCCTAAGTGACCCATTTGCTGCCAACCTGCTCTATCATAAAGTTCCCTCCTACAATACATGGACTGCTAAAAAAACGGAAGTGATGTGGTGACGGTGAATCTGATGCCTGAGTCTATACCGTTAATCCCAACAATCAGGAGTGATACTTTCTGCAAATGCTTCTCCATGTTGTTAAAGGGCCAAAATCTTTACAAGACCTACAAACAGTGGAAGGAGTTGTCTGTCAAACATACAGGGAAGCTCGCCATCTTCGTGGAATTCTTGATGATCAGCATCTTGATAAAGCTATGATAGAAGCTTCTGTTAGTCAGTCCCCTTCTCAACTGAGATTGCTCTTCTGCATAACCCCATGGGACTCTGGGAAAAATACAAAGAAAGGCATGAGTGAGGACATCCTCCACAAAGCTCAACAAGAAAATCCCAACCTCGAGGTGAACTTTTCTTATGTCATCGTTAACAAGGCCCTCATCCTCATTGAAGACAAACTTCACTCCATTGGTGGAAAAGACCTCAAGTCTTTCGGACTACCAACACCCTCCAGGGACAAGCTGCATGCCCTTGCCCAAGAGATCCTACGTGAAATATTCTATGATGGTTTAGAGCTTCTTAACTTTGAGGAAAATGAACCAAAGCTGATGGATGCACAAAGAGAAGCCTACACGACAATTTTTGAAGACATTGAGTCTAAAAATGGAGGCATATTTTTCCTTGATGCACCTGGTAGTACTGGGAAGACATTTGTTCTCAACCTGCTCCTGGCTAAGGTTCGCCAGAGGGAGAAAATTGCTCTGGCTGTGGCATCATCAGCGAATGCGGCAATTCTTCTGACTGGAGGAAGAACTGCCCATTCCATATTCAAGCTTCCATTGGATCTATCCCGACAAGAAAACCCCGTTTGCAATATTTCTAAGGCGACTGCCCTTGCACAAGTTCTAGTTAATTGTGAATTAAGTGTGGGATGAATGCACCATGTCCCACAAGGGAGCATTTGAGGCTGTCAACACAACTTTGCAGGACCTCCGCGACAATTCCAGGAGTATGGGTGGTGTAAGTTTTCTCATGGCTGGTGACTTCCGACAAATCTTGCCTGTAGTACTTCGAGGAACCAAAGCTGATGAGTTAAGTGCCTGCATCAAGTTATCATTCCTCTGGAGGCACGTGATAAAGTTTAAACTACAAACATGCGTGCATATCTCCATGGAGACCAAGAGGCAGGAAACTTTCCTGAAGCTCTTCTTGATATTGGAAATGGCAGTATTCTTGCTGACAGCACAGATGGACTTATCACCATGTCTAAACGCATCCTTTCCACTTCGGAAGAGGAACTGGAGGAAAAAGTGTACCCAAACATGCAACAACACTTTCAAAATGTTATCTGGCTACGGGAGAGGATCAATTTGACTCAAAGAAATGATGCTGTTCACAGAATAAATTATATGTTGTTGCAGACATTATCTGGAGAGAACAAGTCCTACAAATCTATTGACTCAGTGTTGGACCATGATCAAATTGTTCACTATCCAGTTGAATTCTTGTATTCTCTGAAGCTCCCGGGTGTACCTCCACACAACTTGCTACTAATAATTGGGGCACCTGTCTTGCTATTGAGAAACTTGGACCCACCTAGACTATGCAACAGCACAAGGTTAATTGTGAAAGAATTACATTCAAATGTTATCAAAGCTACAATCATTACAGGCAATTTTAGAGATGAAGACGTCTTTCTCCCTCGCATACCTATAATCCCAAATGACACAGTCTTTGAATTTAAAAGGCTTCAATTCCCCATCCAGCTCAGCTTTGCGATGTCCATTAACAAGGCGCAAGGACAATCTTTAAAATAGGTGCTTTTCTCATGGCCAGCTTGATGTTGGATGCTCTTGTGTAGGCAATGAAAAGCATTTACATTACTTTGCACCAGCAGGCACGACCAGGAATATTGTTTACAAAGAGGCTCTTGATAGAGGGGTGGGGTCAACAAAAGGTGGCAGTTACATTATTTTGGAGATGCCCTATTTTGTTTTCCATTACTTTGGAGAGGCTCTTGCTTTGGTTGGGGGCGCCGCTCCCCTCCCGCATGTGCTGCTTGACCCCATGCCTGCTGGGGGGCAGTTCGGCTGTCGGCGGGTGCTCACTGAGCTGCACCAACACCTCGCCGCCCTGTGCAGCCTGCACATCGCTTCCTTCCCGGGTCTCCTGCCTGCACCCGCGCCTGCCGGGTACCATTTCGGCAGCCTGACTGCAGGCGGCTGTTCGTGGCGGCGCTCATGCGGCGTGGCTTTCTTGCCGTCCCACATCTCGTCGCCCCATCCCCAAGTCTCCTGCCTGACTCCGTGCCTGCTGAGTGTCCTCTTGGCGATCTGGCTGCCAACGGTTGTTTGCGGCACCACCCGCGCGGCGTAGTTTTTTCGCCTCGGCCATTACCTGCCCTACCTCCCTTCTTCCCATTTCTCCCAATTTCCCTCTTCCAAATTATATGCTGTCTGTGTTTTGTGAAATGCCTTGCTGAAAGGCACTAAATAAATATGAACTACTATAAAATAAAAATGTTCTGTTTGTCTTCTTGCGTATGGCACTTTGGGGAGATAAATGTCAATGTTGAGGTCTGCTGGCAATGAAAGGGCTTCAGGAGAGCTCATGTAGTCCTGTTATTCCTCCATTGAAGAGACGGAGACCACACTGGTTTATTACGTGATCCATCATTTGGATTCACAGTTGCATTGCTTATTTAGTATGTGAGTTTATATTGCATTCTCCTAAACATGTAGAATTCATACACAAATACTTTTTACATACATACAACTTTTTTGTATATTAAGATAAGTTTTTTAATATATTTTTCCCCCGGGGCAACGTCGGGTACTTCCTGCTAGTAAATAATAAATCAATGGAAAATACGCAGCTCTCATTGGCTGGGATCGCCTCAACCCAGGCGGCTCGGTGAGAACCCTGCCGGTCAAACTGTGGTGCGAGTGGTATACGCAGTGTCAGGGCGCGGTTACCTCTGCCGTCCCTTTTCGTCTGGGTTCTGGTCATGGATGAGGTCTCGGCGTGTTCGCTCCTTGGCAGTATTCACGACTGATGACTGCACTGCGGGCTGAGGGAGAGTCAAACAACGTCACTCGCACCACTTCCAGCGGTCAAGTAATGATCTAACCCCACCTTCTGCTATTTCATCAATTATCACAATTCAATTGACTGATATAATACAAGATGCTTCAAAATTTTTTAAACATTTCCGAGAATTTGCAACAATACCACAAGGAGATTCCAGGTATGTGTTGACAATGATGGCGAACAAGTGGAGACTGACTTTTTAAAGCTATTAACATACATTTGTTTTCATGTTAGTGTATCATCCGTTCTTTTTTCATTAAAAACGAGTCCCATATTAGTACTTTTAAAAATGTTAAGCACCCTGGATTTTTTTGTTTGTTGTCTGATATATGTATTTTCTGTACTGCTTGATTTGTACAACATACATTATGTGCCCATAACATAAAAAAACGTCTAATAGTTCAACACACAGGAGGAAACGGGAGGGAATGAGGGAGACTGATGCAAGGAAGGAGAGAACAGAAAATGAGGGTGTGTGTGTGTTGATGCACAAGGTTGCAGAGGAAGCTTTTTAGAAGAGACTTGGGGAGGGAGCTAAAAAGGAAAGTGGTGGCATACCATGTATCTTATCTGCACGATAACGTCTAATTTTATTTCACCGCATTTTCTCCATCCAAAGAATTTCATGAAATTGCATCAATCAAAATAACTAACTTCTGGGAGAAAGATGCAATGTCTGCATTGTGAGTGTAATGATTACTTTTTAACTAATGAGTCGAGTCGTGGCACGCCACACACGCACTGCCCAATCACGCTGCTCGAGCCGTTACCTTCTGCACGTCCTCGTCGTCCTCGGCGTCGCTCTCGGGGTGGGATTCACGTCGGACCCGCCGCTCTGGCCCCGGCCTGAATGCACACAGAGCCACGGTGAGCAACGCACACCATCACAGTCAGCACCCCACGATCAGTACCACACTAGTATCACCATAAAGCACCCCACAGCCAGCACCGTGTACCACTAGATAGCACGATAATTAGTCGGCACCATAGAACCACACAACACCAGTCAGCACCACACAATAAGCGCCACACAGCACCATTATGCACGAGAGTGATAGAGACAAATGGCACTCTAGTAAGTGGGTTCTGAATTAGACACCACACTGGGGTGCAAGGGGTTACCTGCCCATCGCTCCATCCATATCTCTCTTCTTGGCCGGCGGTCCGCCCATCCCTGCCAGTAGCCCCGTGTCCGAGAGCCCACGCCTGCAGGGACAGGGGTGGGAGAGTGGTTTTAAAACCTCTGAAGGAAACCGCTGCTGTGGTGTGTCCCTCGAATAGTATCAATTCACCAATGAACATCGATTCTAATGACTGCGTGTCATGCATGCAAGAACGGATAACAGAAGAAGCTGAATATAAGCACTTCCCTTTGGAGCAAACCAAGTGACCTTATATCCTTAGTCGTATGCTTCTGTCAGAAGTTGCCCTGTGCCCACCAGTGCAATGCAAGGATGTGTGGCTTATGTTACCTTCTATTTATGCTTATACTCAGCTTTCAGTATATTTTCAATTGAAGCCAATGTCACAGGAATATTTGCATTAAGGTAATGGTCTAAATTGATTAAACAGAACAAGACAGTACACATGAAACTGGTGGAGCTGAGAAAGACAAGACTACAATCGAGATACAATCACAATATAAACGACACAGCGAGACAAGGCAGACAACACTACAAATATGAGACCGGCATTACATGAGGCGGAAACGAGAGATGAGACGGTACGGAAAATACGGACCCTACCGAGACAACGTAGAAGAAGACAAAATTACCGAATCGTTACCCCAAATCGTGGAATTGCATCAAATCTCGGTGTGAATTCGTCACCGTGTTTAATTTTCAGGGTCAAGTTAAAACTCCTTTCATTTATCACGGTCTCTCCCCCGGTGCTCGGTGAAGCGCTTGGGGATCTGGACGTGGATGGAGCCTCACCTCAGAAGCCCCATTCCTCGCCCCCTGCCAAGGCCCTGGGGTCCACCCGTGAGGGACAACCGCCTGCCCGGTCCAGGCCTGCGCACACACGCACACACATTCAGCGTTAAAAGTCTCATAAGTTCCCCGTGGTCTCGGTGTCCCCTTCATTAAATTGGTACGCTTATTACTATTGTATTTTTATACCGTGTGACGAGATTCATTTTCAAGAAGGTTCTAACAAGTATTTACAATCGTCGGTTATGTTGCTACGTGTAAGCCAAATTGAGTCCAGCACTGTAATTTGCAGGCAATCCTTCGCCATTAACATGGTTGGCCAATACTCATTACATTGTATGGGTGTTTTTGTTAAGGGAAGGAGTCGGAGGAAAGTCGTGCATAACAGAAGGGGGCAAGGTACAAACTCAACGCAAAGGCCCCACAGTCGGCAATCGAACCCAGCTCTTGTTCTCGCTGCGAGGCCCAAAAGTGTTACCCACTGCGCTGCCACCATGCCCGCTCTCCTAACCACAGCGTCTCGGGCTCTCGTCGACTCGCGGGGGACTCCACCGTGTGGGTCGGTCTCTCTCGGGGGGATCCGTGCTTAGAGTCCGAGGTTTTCGAGCAATCTCGTTGTCTCCCACCGCCTTTACCGCCTCCCCCCACCCCACCACCACCAGCTCGCACGCACACCGCAGGCCTCGCCCGCAAACACTAGGCCGCGCTCCAGGCCTCCGCCGCGGCTGTTCGCCGTCTACGGCGGTGAAGGCAGCAACAAATAAAAAGGCAAAATCCGCGAGCTCGCGCCGCCTTTACCGCAAGTCATTGGGGTCGCGTCCCGTCAGCTTCTTGATGTTCTCGTCCACGCTGTGGAGGCTTTGGCGAGCGCGCTCGAGTTGCTCGCGCAAGCCCGACGCCTCCACCGCCATTGCGACTGCTGCTGCTGCTTGCTGCTTCGCTACGCTCCGCGCGCGCGGCACTCTGGGGGTTCCGAGCGCGCGGCACTCTGGGGGTTCCGAGCGCGCGGCACTCTGGGGGATGGGTGGGGGAGAAGGGGGTGGGAAACCCGCGAACGGCCAATGGCGAGGCGTTGTGCGCGAGGGCACGTGACCTCGGGGCGCGGGCAGCCAATAGCGATGCTTGGGAGGGGGCGCACGTGCGCGCGCGCGCGAAGCCAGCGTCCCGGATGCTCGGATTGCGTTTTATTCGCTCGATGTACGCGCACTTCCATTCATTCGTCATTCTAGCGGCGTCATTCGCGTCGTGCCACCGATTCATTCGTGCACTGCCACTCATTCGTCATTCATGCAGTGCCACTCGTTCAGTGTCACGTATTCATAGCTGTCAAACCCATTATTAGTGCCGACTACCTTATTACAGATCTATTCAGACCTTATTGGTCACCCGCGCCCCTTGTAAATCTCAATGTGCATCCTACAAAGTCCCATCACAAGGGAGAAACACAAACAAATAGACACAAAATTATGCTACTAAACAAAAGCTGGTTTATCTATTAATTTTGATAATTGGTGTCAATGATGCTACTTATCATGCTATTGTTTGTAATCTTGCATGCTGATGGTTCTGCTTGCTTAATATGTGGATGCTAACACATACCTGTCAACCCCTTATCAGTGCCCTACCTTATTACAGACCAATTCAGACCTTATTGGTCACCCCGTGCCCTTATAAATCTCAACGTTCGTCCTACAAAGACCCATCACAAGCGAGAAACAGAAAAAAATACAAAAAATGTGCCTGTATTGAAACGTATTTGCGTCGTGTGGACCTGAAAACTCAATTTCCCTGTACAAGAATACGGGTAAACCGTATGGGTTGACAACTATGCGTATTCGTGTCGTGCCACGCATTCATCCCTGTGGTGCCACTCATGAATTCATTCACTTAGTGCCACTTATTCATTCACCCTCCGAGTAACGTCGTCGTACAGGCGGGAGGGCCTGTCATTGCTGCTGCTGTTGCTGCTCTCACAACGCAGCCCAAAGAAACTCATCTGCCGTGGGGAATTTGTAAAACCCCGGCACAGACCACGAGACCATGGACGTCATTCACGTTTCATAAACTCGTGTTATTTATTCATTTGCTGATTGTCGGAAAAGCCCCCCCCCCCACCTTCCTCCACCTCCCCCACAATCGGTCCGGCTTAGAGAGGCTTTCTTTCTCTTAGTTTGACATCCAAATCGCCGCAAGTCTCACGACATCACAGTCGTGAGAACGGCGCGGGTGCCGAGATGGAGCCCCTGCACCCCCCCCAACACCACTAGCCTCTTCCCGTGGGCCGTTCAGTGGACACCGGCCCAGTCCCCCCCTCATCTCTGATTAGGAGACTCAAGACCGCACGTCTAATCCTCAAGACTAATCACAATATATGGTCATATACTGCATTGACAGTACTGAAAGATCACAAACAACAACAATAAACTGAACACGTGTTTACTACTATAATGAGCCAATAATGTCTGTGTGTCCCGCGCGTGACGTCACTTCACGTCGGCCAGTCCCCACTCATTAATATTCATGAACAGGTGACGTCCTCCACATGGACCCCCTCCCCTCATTCATAATCATGAAGAAGTGACGTCTTCCAAATGGACACCTCCCCCTCCCCGCCATTAATATTAATTAGTGGGTGACGTCACTTCACATGGGGGGCCGAGGCGCCTCCTCCCCTCTTCTCAGCGTCAACCTCTTTCCCCACTACAAAACGAGATGCGCTAGATTGTTTTTGTTTTTCCACTGTAGCCGAGCCGTGCCGCTGACGTCACGTGCGATGAAGCACACCAAACAGTAATTTCGGTAAAGTCACGTCGGTGATCTATTATTTTTCTACCTACGTGACTTTACCGAAAGAACCAAAGAGTATGGATTCCTGCAGTCACGAAAGCTTCAAATCAAGATCACACCAAAAAGGTTGAGACCCACCGCTGTTCCACTTCATTGCTGCAGCACTCATCACGATGCATTCATCTTAGGTCTCCACGTGCAGCCCTTTTGCGTCAATCCACTGCTGGATGACGGCTTCCCCGCGCCACGTGAGTCATGGGGATATTTGACTATGGGGCCGTCCATAAATTACATCACGCGATTTTGGACGATTTTTGACCCCCCCCTCGTCACACGGCGTCACAAAAAGTCAGACCCCCCCTCAAATTTGACCTCAAAAATCTCCCCCCCCCCCCCAAAAAAAAAAAAACATGCTTCAAATCGCTTGAAACTATTGTCATTGTGCGTATTTAATGTGCCGCTGCACTCTGATGTTGTAGGAGAAAACATTTATTAAAAAGTATATTTAATTAAGTAGAACGTGTCGTATATATTTATTTAAAGTTGCGCATTTTGATGTGACGTCACATTTCTCAAACCCCCCCTCCTCTCGTCACACATCGTCACAAATGTCTGACCCACCCCCCCCAAGGTGCGTGACGTCATTTATGGACGGCCCTCTATACCTCCCCACGATGTTCAGGTAGGGGTTGGTCAAATTGGGACCGCGACGTCGACGGTACGTCCACACACGTCCTGTCGATTTTGCAGCAGAGCCCTCTGCTGCTCACAAACGCGTATCCACAACGCGCTCACCGCAGTGTTTATACATTATCCAGTCAGCGCCCATGACAACCACTCGTCTTCAATTCGCATCCACTCGTTCGTCGCTGGCTCTTTAACGCGTTCCTTCTCGCTCACTGCTGTCCACACGTTCACTCGCCAGTCACCACGTGGTCATCACCCCCTGAGTGTCACCGTTCAGTCAACGCCGTATTCACGTTTTGGAGACTCCGAGACCACGGAACCCAGTGTGATACAGGGAATAAGGGACCCAGAAATATGGGGTTTAGACGCAAGGGGACCCAGTGACAGGTGGATTAGGAGGGGGGGGGGGGCAGGCTTAGAGACCAGGGGACCCGGGGCGGGGTTCGGGAGTAATTTTCCGCGTCCGGGAGGCACCGCCCTGTGACCCCCTTCGCCGCTCCCACCACCGCCAGCGGCATCGACGGCATCGGCGTCTCCCCGCTCTGTCGCCGCAAATCGCCGCCACTGCACGACGCGGCACCGAGCAGCGGAGACCCCCTCCGGCAGAGCCCGTACGGCCAGAACCCCTTGTCGCCAGGGCCCCTGTGGTGGCGAGCCCAGGGCGAGGCTCCCAGCCGCAATCCCGGAGACCGAGCGACGTGGGGAGACGGGCAGAGGAGCCATGGTGTCCTGGATGATCTCCCGACTTATCGCGTGAGCATCTCCGCCTCTCTCTTCTCTCACCGCCTCTCCTTGCTTATCTCCGTCACTAACCTCGTCCATTTGAGCTCTCCGTTTCTATTCTCTCTCCTCTCCCCGTCTCTATCCCTGCCTCTCCACGTCTCTCCCCGTCTCTCTCCTCTCTACGTCTCTCTCCCCGTCTCTCTCCACGTCTCCCTGCCCTTCCACGTCTCTCTCCTCTGCCCGTCTCTCTCCCCGTCTCTCTCCTCTCCCCGTCTCTCTCCTCTGCCCGTCTCTCTCCCCGTCTCTCTCCTCTGCCCGTCTCCCTGCCTCTCCACGTCTCTCTCCTCTCCACGTCTCTGTCCTCCCCCTGTCTCTCTCCACGTCTCTCTCCCCGTCTCTCTCCACGTCTCTCTCCTCTGCTCGTCTCCCCGTCTCTCTCCCCGTCTCTCTCCTCTCCACGTCTCTCTCCTCTCCCTGTCCGCACCGCGCCTTCTGTTGTTGCCTCATCTTCCCTGCGCCGGGACTGCGGAGCCGCGATGACGATGATGGTGGTGGTGTTGATGATGGCTGTGATGGTTATGTCGGTGATGGTTATGGTAGTGATGATGGTGATGGTTATGGTGTTGACGGCAACGGTGGTTCTCACGTTGACGATAGCGGTCGTGATGGTTATTGCGGTGGTGATGGCGGTGGTATTGATGATGATGGTTTACGTGGTTCGTAATCCGCCGCACTGCGCAGTGTTTGGGGCCGGTCAGATGTTCGGGTTCTGGGTCAGCCCTGCCGAGTTCAGGGTCGGGTCGGATCAGGTCGAGAGAGGTCAGGCCGAGCTGACCTTGCCTTGCTGCCTCGTCCCACAGGCTCGTGTTCGGGACCCTGTACCCGGCATACTCGTCCTACAAGGCGGTGCGGACCAAGAACGTGCGTGAATACGTGAGTAGGGCCCCCCCCCCCCCCCCCCCGGGGGGACACGCACCGCCACGTCTTGTGGACGCATCGCCTACCCGCCCTCGTGACACTGCTGCTGCTGGACGGGGTGGGGGGGCATAGATGTGTGTACAACGATGGATCTATTCAGAGCTCTGTGCTGCCCATGCACAGACTGCATCAACCACCGTGCGCCACAGGCCGTGCGTGCCTGCCTCCGTCTGTGTGAGCCGCTGCGGTGTGCAGGAAACATCCCCACTAGGGAGACAAAGGCGGTCAGGAATGTTGTTGGTCACCCACCCACACGTGTGCTGTGCCGGCCTTCGTAGGTGCTCTTTAAGAGGAATTTCACCCACAGTCTGTTGAGGCTATACGGGGATCTTTGTCTTTGTGTGTGATATGCAGGTGAAGTGGATGATGTACTGGATCGTGTTTGCAATCTTCACCGCTGTGGAGACGTTCACGGACCTGGTGCTCGCGTGGTGAGTACCAACTTAAGAGAGGGTGGCCCAGTCTCGCTCCAGCAGGCCCCACGCGCATATTTGCACGAGTGTGTGTGTACACGAGTGTGTGTGTGTATATATACGAGTGTGTGTATATGAATGTGTGTTTACATGTGTGTGTGTACACGAGCGTGTGTGTATATACGAGTGTGTGTATATGAATGTGTGTTTACATGTGTGTGTGTACACGAGCGTGTGTGTATATACGAGTGTGTGTATATGAATGTGTGTTTACATGTGTGTGTACACGAGTGTGTTTACACGAACGTGTATGTGTGTGTACACGAGCGGTAGTGTAGCGGTTAGTGCGCTGTGCTACAAAACCTGGCGACCCGGGTTCGATTCCCGCTCATGGCCAACACCAGTGACGCTTATCTGAACTGGTCCTGGGCCTCCCATAGGTCAGCCTCAAATGAGTACCTGGTGCGGTGTGTAACCATCGCCCACTGGGGAGACAAAGGCGGTCGGGCGTAGTGCTGGCTACCCACCCCCTCGTGTACCGTTCCAGCCTTCATAGGTGCTCGCTAACAGCACTTGCCCCTACAGTCTGTTAAGGCTATACGGGGGATCTTTGTCTTTGTGTGTGTACATGAGTGTGTGTGCACACGAGTGTGTACACGAGTGTGTGTGTACATGAGTGTGTGTGTACATGAGTGTGTGTGTACATGAGTGTGTGTGTACATGAGTGTGTGTGTACATGAGTGTGTGTGTACATGAGTGTGTGTGCACACGAGTGTGCACACGAGTGTGCACACGAGTGTGTACACGAGTGTGTACACGAGTGTGTACACGAGTGTGTACACGAGTGTGTACACGAGTGTGTACACGAGTGTGTACACGAGTGTGTGTGATCCACAACCCACTGCGGTTTCGCTGCTCTCAAATGCATGGCCTGGCACCCGACCCGTGGCAGTGCTGCCTCCAACACGGAGGTTAAACGCGGAGCAACGACAGTCCCCTTGGTGGGAGTCCCCTTGGTGGGAGTCCCCTTGGTGGGAG
>CM025640.2:6966479-6976735 GCA_014621495.2 Entosphenus tridentatus
GGGGAGGCTCGGGATGGGGTAGTTGCGGGCGCCCGTGGAGCGAGGTGGGTAGAAGAGGGAATGAGGTGGGGGGGTGCAGGGAGCCAGGTAGAGAGTGGTGGCTACGGTGGCGCGGACGCCCAAATTGTGTTTACTTACGTAGCGCACGCTACGGGATGATGAACACTGACCCTAATGGGATGACCACCCACAATGACCCAAGAGTGGTCATCTTGGCCACCGGTGGTCGCAGCCGCCGCCCCACTGGGTGGAGGTGACCGGTGTTCGATCAGCTGTGCGTGATGATCGGTAGCAGGGAGGCGTCATGTGGTCAAGAGTCCGCGAAGTGGTCACGCGACACGCGGCTTTGCTCACGGGGCGAGTGAGCGGGTTGTACATCAACATCACCCCTGGTGCACTTGGCTGGGGACTGGGGAGACAAAGGCGGCTGAGCGTGGGGTGTTGGCCATACACCCGACCGCCCCCCGTGCGCCGTTCGGCCCTTCATAGATGCTCGCGACCAACACTTGCCCAACAACCTGAACATGCAATACATGGGATATTTGCGTATATTTGTATACGTGTGTGGAAAGCTGTCAGTGTGGGATGTGTGTGTAAAGGAGAGCCGACACAAGGTTGCAGGGGGTTCGTCTTTTAATCATTTTCTCCCATCCACACCTGTCCCCGGCCGTCCCAATCTCGTTCCTGCCAAAGGCCCCTTCTTCCCGCCCGTTCTCCTCTTATATCTCCTCGATTACCCCTCCCACTAACCCTCCTATTGGTGGGAATCCTTCCACCGACACCCCTACATGTGTATCAATGTATGCGGTCTAGGTGTGTGTTGCCTGTAAGTGTACGGTGGCCAGTAAAAATGGCACAAGTGAAAACTATGAAAAAATTGCACAACAAATAACCACCGGCGGTTAGGGTCAGTGTTCATCATCCCTTTCACTCAGATGTGTACATGTATGTACGGTATGTTTAACTTATTTCGCACAGTACATATTCGACGGCGCTAACTGTTCGTGCAATACTTATCTGTTAATACAGTCCTGTTTTATGTTGCCATATTTTACAGTTTTTTTATCTCAGTAAGTTCGCTGAATTGTCGACGAATTGCCCCCACAGTGTATAACGGTTGTTACGGTGTGTACCTTGTACGTATGCATGGCATGGTAGGGAGCACGGCATCTCCCAGTCATTTCACAACACCTGAGTCTGTCCCGTGACCTATCAGCAGCGAGCCTTTATCACGTCACATGATAGCCTTAAAGTAAAGTGCACCTAGCCTGGCACACGTGCGGTGGTCACGGAACCATCACTGAAAGGCGAATTCCGGCTGTAGACATCTGTGTATTTGTATGCATTACAGGATGTCCACGTGCTTTCTACGTCGTGGGGAAAGATAGTGTCGTGGTTAGCACGCTACGCTGCAAATCCAGCGACCCGAGTTCGATTCCCGTTCACGGTCAACATCGGTGACGAATATCTGAACCGGTCCTGGCCGTCCCCAAAGTCTACTAAGCCTTAAAATGATGAATGGTGCGATGTGTAAACATTGCCACGAAAGCGTCTGGGCATGGTGTTGGCCACCCGCTGACCTCATGCCGGCCTTCATATGTGTTCGCGAACAGCACTTTCGTCAAGTCTGTTAAAGGCTATACAGGAGTAGTTGTATCTTTTTATGGTATAGATGTGCGTGACTGTAAATGTGTGTATGTGTGTGTGTCCAGGCAGAATCCCTGGTTGTCTGCGATGTGGACCCTGAGCTGGAGGGAAAAATCCAGAAATTTCGTTTTCGCAAGGAAACCACCAATGGCGCCATCATCAGTACGTGCCTCGCCCATCCAGCTCCTCCCTGTCCGAGCGGCACTCTGTCTGACTACGTGGTGGTTTAGCTGCTGCAGCTCCTTACTATTAAAATTCCTTCCCTCTATTACTGCTAACCCTACTTCCTCCCTTTGTTGCTGCTAATCCTACATAATGCATGGGCATAATATGACTTTGAGACCCCCCCCACCTCCTACGCATTCCACAAGTAGTGACTAATCCCATATCTGCATTTTCCATAAATATGCTAAATTCCTATGTTGATATGCAAATTCCTTTGTCAAGGCGCCCTTCCTCCTCTAACCCAGCTTAAATATATGCTGCCAAGCTTGGTGGTGTTCATTCAGACGCTGTCTTTCCGACAGACCTGTTCTTCACCTGAGGACGGCTGCTTGCGTTGTGGCCGAAATGTCGTGAGAATTGTATTTTATTATTTTTATTATTTTATTATTTCCCTTCTACGTGACTTCACCGAAAGAACCAAGAAGATGAATCCCTGCAGTCACGAAAGCTTTAAATCGAAAAATTCTGTCTGACTGCTTTACTGTCAATCGAGTCTGTCTCACTGCATATCCTTTGTCTTTCTGTCTGCCCATGTATCTTTCTGACTGCCTGTTAATTTGTCTACTTGTCTCACTTTCTACTATTTTGTCATCTGCTCAAGTCTGCTATCATTCCAATGGAGAGGGTGTTAGTGTTAGGATTGTTGGGGAAACACCCGTGAAGGGGGTCTTCTTGTCCTGCTTCCCTGTGTTAGGCTGGGAGTGCTGCTGGCTGGAGGGAATGCCACTGGCTGGGTGGTGGTGGTAAATCGGCTGAACAATAACCTGTTCGCGCGCCAGTCCGCGTGGCGGTGATGCATGTTTGCGATAACGCGGTGGTCGGATGATGGAGCGTGGCGAGCAGTTGTGAAGGGATGGCCGCCGGGGGCTGTTAGACTCTAACGCCGTCACCACGACAGCAAATCCATTGACAAACGAGCGCAGTCAAGCGAGGTCATTAGTGGCTGGCCACCCCCTCCCACCATCTCTACCCCCTCCCCCACCACCCAAGGATCTCACGAGACCCCCGCCTGACCCCACATCCATCGGACCCCACACAGCCTCGCTCCGTATGTCGGTTACCGCTCACGGCGGCGGCAATGAGATATCGTCGCTGTCTTAGCCCTCATTAGCGGTGTGAGTGGATATCTGTGTTGATTATTGAGTAGGTGATAACGAGATGTCTCGATTCTTTACTGAGTCGATGGATAATAACGAGGTGTGTTGATTCGTGAGTGGATGATGATGACGACATCTGTTGCTTTGTTCCAGTGAAGATTGACAAGGAGCGGAGGCTGGTGGTTCTGGATGAGGAGCATGAGGTGAGCGACACGGCCCACACTGTGTTCCCGCACCCCTCTCCATCCCTGTAATTGCGCTTCGTTGCCTCGACGGGTTTTCACTGGGAGGGGGGGGTTTACAGCCTCTCCTCTGCTGCACTGTCTGCAGGACATCACACCCGAAGACCTGAGGGAGGAGTTGCCAGAGCGGCAACCTCGATATCCTTCTTCCAGGGCAAAGCCTTACAGACTGCTGGGTCACGTGCTGTTAGCGAGCACCTAAGGAGGCCAGCATGACCTGCATGGGGGTGATGTGGCCAGCACCAGGCCAGTTCGCCTCTGCCTCCCTTGTGCAGATGTTTACACGTCGCACAAGAGTGTTTAAGCCTGCGTCAAGCTAGGGGAGGCACAAGCATGGTTCTGATATAATTTGCCACCTGTGTTAACTGTAGCCAGGGATTGTACTTCGGTTTCCATGTTCTTAGCGAAGTGCGCGAACCACTGCATCACAATTCTCAGCAGGACACATTCACACACCTGCTCTCCCACACCCACTAATGTTCATTCGCAATCACCAATATTCTCTCATAAACACACACACCCAGTCTCCCATTCTTGCACATTTCCACGCACTCACACATCCACTCACCTACACACACCCCCACTCTATGACCCATACTTGTTCACTCACCCATACTATCTCATACACCCACTCGCTCGTTCACTCAGTGGTGCAGGGCTGCTGCTAATGGGAACCCCGGTTTCATTTCGCTGGTGACACTGACGGACGAGTCATCCTTGACTGCGTCGCGACACATACCTTCTCTACAGCTACAAGTATCAGCATGATGACGGGCGTGTGTCTTACCCACTCTGCTTCATCTTCATCAGCCCCCAAGGTGAGCATGGCAGGCCCCACGCAGCCACATACACAGAGAACACAGCTCAACACACCACCACACAGCGGAACAGACCATACAGTGAGACACGTGCCACACACCACCACATACTGCACAGCATACATGCAGTGTAACACCCCAAAACACACCAACACCCTCACACAGCTGAACACATTCTGTAAACCACCACTAGCACACCAATGCAAATCGCACCACATCGTCATACACCCCACTGCACACTACATGTCTGTGTTGCCATGGGTGTGTGCAGGGTGCAACCCAGAGCAACAGATGATGTACGCTGGCAGCAAGAACAAGCTCGTGCAGACATCACAGCTCTCCAAGGTATTAATTCTAGATTTGAAGCTTTCGTGACTGCAAGGATTCATACTCTTAGGTTTTTTTCGGTAAAGTCACGTAGGTATCTTCCCAGAGGGGCCCTCGGTGGAGGGTTTGGGCCCCGGAGGAAAGTTGGACCATGTCTATTAGTGATGTAAAGGATATAACATGCTTGTGTGTGTGTGTGTGCGCGCACAGGTCTTTGAGATCCGTAACACGGAGGAGCTGACAGAGGAGTGGCTCCTGGAGAAGTTGTGCTTCTTCCGCTGACCAAGAGGGGAGATGGGTGGGAGAGCAGGGCCCAGTGGCCCCTCCCAGAGGTCTCGTGCTGGGCCCCATCATTCCCCCGTCCGCACCAGCCGCTGTCCATTGTCTAACTTGCTGCACGTTTTCTAACTTTTTACCCTTAAGGGACCAAAAGCTTTACGGGTAATCAAGCCATTAGCGAGCGCCATTCTCGCCGCTTGGCGAGGAATGGAGTCCGTGCTAGCGCTGCCTGGGTCACGTTCGGCCGGGGCTGAAGGTCGCCGGCATGGCCATTTGATTTCTCCTGGGCCGACTGATGCACGCGAAGGCAGCTTCTTAACGCTTTCCCCGAGCCCATTTTGTATTCATGATAGGGAGCAGAACCCACCACTGGCTTTTCTCACTGGAATAAATGTTGCAGGGAAACTAATTTGTGGGCTGCTTTGGTCCGAGATTAAATGAGAAATGTTCACGAGGTGCGAATGAGCCGTTGTGTACTATTCTCTTGTGTGCTTGTGCAGTGAATTGCCATTGGCCAGTATTTTCATCTCGCCACTAGGTGCAGATTAGTAGGTAATGGGCCCAGGGCCCACTTTGGATGCCACTCGCTACCAACAGGCACGTTCCTGTAAATTTCACAAATCACACCAGATCACATTTTTTATTCTTTCGCCAAGCTAAAACAACTCTTGACAAAATCCCAAGAGTAGCGGGAGAAACATCCCAAGCTGTATCGCGTGGCTGCTTCATGCGTGTGCTTGTTCCTCCACTGGAGATGGAGGCTGGTGCTGAGCAGGTGCAGCTCTGGCCACCTTGCGGTGGACTGTGCATCATGGCATCAGAACAAGACTACGCAGCTTATTAAACTGTGTTTTATTGGCATGCAATTGTACACATTTACTCAAAAACAAGAATCGAAATCGTTGGGGTCAAAGCACACGTAAGTCGTGGGGGAAACGCACACTCTTAACCAACAAACACAGTGCCTCCCCAGGTAAACCTCTGTAACCTCAGAGCAAATTGCATCAGACAGGGGGGGGGGGGCTGCAGCCATGCAGAGTTTGATCCCTGCGCTCAGTTCAGCACCTCGTGGCTGCCCTGACCACAGCTAGCAGATTTCACCACTCCCTGCCTGTGCTGTGGGGAGGTGGTTACATAACCGACACATTTGTGATTTTTTTGCACAACTGATTGGCTGACGATTAAAACAATAACTCCAAACGGGGGTCTCAGTCCCAGCGCTCTTGGTAAACCAATTCACACAGCATACCGTCCCCCCAGCCCTCACGCAGGTTTTGTGCAGCCACTCCGATTCAACGTTCGTGAGCATTAGGTGCGGTACGGTTACAGAGCTCCCCGTGGCTTCATTGGAGGAGTCCCGATGCCGCTACTGCTGAAGTGTCACCTCCTTACCCGCCCTGCCCCTCCTCACCCACCCCCCTCCTCCCACCTTAAAGTTAACACCAGAGGCCGGTGTCATCTTGCACGTGGAGTCATCTGATTAGGGTACATCACTGGTGGGCGCGGGGGTGACTGAGGAGGCCGATCATTGGTGTGAACTACATCAGGCTCTAGCCTCACTGGCAGCTTCTAATTAAACTTGACAAACAATCTGCTTTGTGTTTGTACATTAATGAGCATGCCTTCACGAACGGGTTTGCGTAAAAAGGTAAAACGTAAATGGCCTCTGGACAACGGAGTGGGGATCGGCACAGTCTGCGGAATGTGACGCCAGGCTGCGGGAGTGGCGGGTGGTACAAGTGTGTGCATGTGAAGTGTTGTATCCACGTGAATGTGCTGTATCTGTGGAAGTGCGCACGCGGAATGCACGTGTCATTTGTGCACATGTGAGGATGTGTATGCACGCGAAGTGTGTGTACAGGTTAGGCACATGTAGGCAGTCTGCATGCTTTAGCTGTAGTGAGTGCACCCTATGCTGGATCTCTTGAGGCCAGGCTGGGCGTGGAGCTGTGCTCCATGCTAGTAGCTCACCAGCACGTAGATCATGCTGCAAATGGAGCACACAAGAGTGGTAACTCGCACCAACCGCACAACACAAGGCACACCTCCACTCAATCAAAGCACCATACCAACCACACAGCTCTTCAGCAACATGCCCAAATGAACCACACACCTCAGCAACCACAAACCCACCACAGCAACTGCACACAAATTGCAACCTTCACGACACTAGGTGTGGAGCCCCTGCGGAGGGGCGGTGACTGCACCTGTATAGGTAGTAGAAGAAGGACAGCAGGTAGAAGGCGAGCTTGCACCAGCCCTCCTTCTGGCAGTAGGCCAAGACATCAGCGTTCATGATGGTGGTGGGGTCATAGAGGCCAGGCACGCTCATCACCGGCCGGTGCAGGTACCTGTCATTGGCAGCCATCAACCAGGAACCATCAGCCAACCGCAACACCCACAATGTTCATTAACATAAACGTATCGCAAGTGTTTGTTACCACACTGATAAAGGTTGGTATCGTCGTGACTATTGTTAGTGGTGAGAGTGAGGAGTGTTCCTGAGTGTTAGCATTGCCCGTGATGTCAGTGGTGTTAAAGACAACATGAAAACAATGGTTTTGTAGACACCATATGTTTTGGGGCTGTGGGCCCAGACTGACAGAAATTTGAATTTTTAAAAAAAAATAAACGGCTTCTTAACGTGATTGATGTGATCAGAAGCATAACAGGAGGGGGGGGGATACAGCATGTCCGTCACATGCGTCATCATCGCGTTCTTCAAGCACATTGTAATAGGTCAAAGCAAAGCGTGTCACTACAGTGCTATGATGATGTGCCTGACCTTGATATTCAGTTTCGCATGAAGAAAACTCATTGTGTTTAACAACCCAGGTGCACATGTACGAGAATAAGGGTTTTGTTTGAGTTGCATCTTTCACGGTGCTGGGAATTTGGATTGAGACATGGAGACCCCAAGGGAGGTGCTCACCTCCAGATGTGGTAGGAGAAGAGGGGCACATTGAGCACCAGCGTGAGCCACTCGGTGGCGCACAGAAACATTACGCAGAAGAGCGCGTGGATGAAATACTCGGGCAGCACCAGCTGGGGCAGGGACAGGGGGCGAGTGAGCACAGGCACCTCGTTACGACTGGTCGAGGCCCTCATCACCAGGGCTTCACAGTCTTGCATTCAAATCCATCCGTGGCATTGTTCACCCTCGATACCTCTGCAACATTCGCCCACTTGTCCCAGCCGCTCCCTCCGCTCCGTGGACTCTGGTTTCCTTTGCTGCTCCATCATTGGTGGCCACTCGATTAGCCACTATGCGCCCACTCTTTAAAACTCCCTCCCCGGGCGACTCCCCCTGGTCCCTTCTCTCTGCTTTCAAGTCTGCTAAAAATAACCTTCAACCACATGCCCTTCGACCCTTCATTGATTATTTTCTCTCCTTCTCTCGAGTGGTTTCCTTTCCTGTGCCTCCTGTTCCCTCCAGTTCCCGCCTCCTTTGTACTTATGTGCTGAGACGTTTGTTACGTTACGACCACGTCATAAATGTTAGTTGTCACCGCGATCCCGACCTGCCCGTGTCTGCCTGCCATGATGGCCTCCAATTCGGACATCTCATCGGGCAGTGGAGCATTGCGAAACTCCGAAATTTCAACTAAGGTATTTAAGCAAGTCAAGCGCACCTCAACCAAAGTAATTTCCAGTTTAACTAACCTGAAAACAAACTTATAATATTCTTGGTTCTTTCGGTAAAGTCACGTAGAAGGGAAATAATAAAAATAAAACTATAAATTATCACGACGTTTCGATTGCAACACAAGCAATCATCATCAGGTGTGAAAACCACAGCAAGAAATTTTGAAAAAGGTGGCGGTTTTTTGCACCGATGTGCTTATTGGAAAAAAACGCCACTTTTTTTTCAAATTTTCTTGCTGTGGTTTTCACTCCTGATGATGATTGCTTGTGTTGCAAATCGAAACGTCGTGAAAAAATGTTTTTCCCTTCTACGTGACTTTACCGAAAAGAACCAAGCATATGAATCCCTGCAGTCACGAAAGCTTTAAATCGAAACAAACGTATAAGTTGCTATTCATGTAGGCATGTGCAAGAGACTGTATGTCTTACCGGATTGAGTGTGTTGCATTGGTCTATCGGGTTCTTGTAGTCGGTCTTGAGTTCATCGAAGGCGATGATCTGAGAAAAGAGCGGGAACA
Organism: Entosphenus tridentatus; assembly: GCA_014621495.2. Taxonomy (NCBI): domain Eukaryota; kingdom Metazoa; phylum Chordata; class Hyperoartia; order Petromyzontiformes; family Petromyzontidae; genus Entosphenus; species Entosphenus tridentatus. The sequence goes on from CM025640.2 coordinate 6,975,278, forward strand.
AATTGTCACTGCTTCAACGGCATTAGTGCAATAGCACTACCGATGTGTAACTAGACGTACGAGTAGTTTCAGCACAGCTCATACAACTTACAAGTGTTGCTACAGTCTTCTGGCAATGTCAGTGAATGGCCGCTTTACCAGGTCAGAGAGAGATGGGAGCTCCAGACTTAACTCATTCATTAAGAGAGCCAGACTGAATCCCTATGTTCCTGTTTCCGTGTCCCTTTGTTCCAATGTCTCCTTTTTCTGTGTCCCCGTCCCTATCTTGTCTCCTTGTCCCAGTGTCTGTTTCCCCGTGTCCCAATGTCTCCTCGTCCCCGTGTCCGTGGCTCCATATCTCCCTGTCTGTGTCTCCTCGTCCATGTGTCCGTGTCTCAATTTTTCCTCGTCTCTGCGCCCGTGTCCCTGCGCCCGTGTCCCTGCGTCCGTATCCCCACGTCCCCATGTCTCCTTGTCCCTGCGTCCCTCTGTCCCCTTATCCCCTTGTCTCTACGTTCCTCTGTCCCCATGTCCCCTTGTCTCTACGTCCCTCTGTCCCCATGTCCCCTTGTCTGTGTCCCGTGTCCCCATGTCGCCTTGTCTCTACGTCCCTGTGTCCCCTAATCCCATTGTCTGTGTCCCTCTGTCCCCTTATCCCCTTGTCTCTACGTCTTTCTGTCCCCATGTCCCCCTGTCCCCATGTCCCCCTGTCCCCCTGTCTCTGTCCCCCTGTCTCTGTCCCCCTGTCTCTGTCCCCCTGTCTCTGTCCCCCTGTCTCTGTCCCCCTGTCTCTGTCCCCCTGTCTCTGTCCCAGTATCCTCATTTCCCTGTGTCCCCGTGTCTGGGGGGCACCGACACCGCCTCTACATTCCCCAGACTGGACACGCATCGCGGCCTCCTCGCGGCTCGCCATTGGCCACAGCTGGCAACTCCACCCAATCGCGTGCCGCCTACCGGTCACGTGCGCACCCTCAGCCAAACGCGGCGACGCGATGCGGCGCCTATCCGCGCTAGGAAATCCGAGGCCCGGGCCCCGCGCAACCACGAAATGCCCACCGCGCGGGCCGTGGCCCCGGGGCGCCCGGGCACGGGCCGCTGGCTCGGGGAGGGAGGCCGCGGAGTTTGGCGACACTCACATGCCAGATTGCGAAGAAGATGAGCGCGGCCGTAAGCAGGAGTGCCAACATGTAGCAGAAGGCGGCGAGCGTGAACGCCATCTTGACGGACGGAGCGCCAGCCGCGCATGCGCAGTTCCACCCCGCTAAGCCGGCAGCGCCTGCCTCCTCGACGGTCAGACAGAAGTCATCCGACAGGAGTTGCTCGCTCAGACATAAGTCGCTCGCTCAGACAGGAGTCGCTCGCTCAGACAGAAGTCGCTTGCTCAGACAGAAGTCATCCGACAGGAGTCGCTCGCTCAGACAGAAGTCATCCGACAGAAGTCGCTCGCTCAGACAGAAGTCGCTCGCTCAGACAGAAGTC
>CM025640.2:6981689-7006757 GCA_014621495.2 Entosphenus tridentatus
GTGTCGTGATGAGGGTGAGTATCGTGGTGAGTGTGAGGGTCATTGTGAGTGTTGGTGGTGAGTTGGTTTTGGGCTCTCAGCTGTAAACAGCTCACCACGTCACGTGCGCGAGTCTAATTAAAGGCCGTGGGGACGTATCATCATCATCACCACCACCATCACCACCACACACAGCAATCCGCGTCTCACTCGCCTTGTGCCAGACTCCAACCCTATCATCCACACCGTGGGACCTGGGTTACAGTCACGGCTCAGATGACGGTGGATGTTGAGGAAGATGTTGATTATTGTGCTAGTAATCTTTCTGTTTGCTTCTCTGATAACGCTAGTGATTATATAACAGTGACGTGTGCATTCAGTGCGTGACAACAGCAGCAGCATTATAAGAGTTATTCATCACCAAGTGGCAGTGATCTCACCAAAGCCTGGTACAAAGCAACTGGTACAAGGCACTGGTACCAGGCTAGGTGCGCTCTCAGCCTCAGGCCCCCGGTCGCCATGACATGTGATGGGCCGTGTATACATGAGTCTGCTCCTTCGCGGGCAGTCGGTTATTAACGTTGTGCATACGTACATCCGAGTGTAAACACTTTGTGGGTGGAGTTTTACGTTCGTGTAAACACTGTTTGTCTAAACTGGGTGTGGGGAGCGGTAGTGTATTGCTTAGCGTGCCGCGCTGTGTACCTGGCATCCCGAGTTCGATTCCCGCTCACGGCTAACACCAACGACGATTATCTAAACCGGTCCTGGGCCTCCCCTAGGTCGACTCAGTCTCGAATGAGTACCTGGTGCAGTGTTTAAACATCGCCACTTGGAAGACAAAGGCAGCCGAGTGTGGTGTTGGCCACCCACCCCTTAATGTGCCCGTGGCGGCCTTGATAGGTGCTCACGAACAGCACTTGCCCTACAGTCTGTTTAGGCTATAGGAGCGATTTTTTTTTAAAATATTTGTTAACACTGGGTACAAGGACATGTTTATATACAGCCCCTCTTGTCATTACACTGGTGGATGAGGACCTCGTTTGGGTCGTGTTGACCATACTTCACTGTGTTGGTCAGCGTGGATTGGTGAAGGCGGAGAGCACAATTGGCTTGTGGCACTGCCCGCTGCAGTCCACAATGCAGACCCACAGCAGCCTATAACACCTGCTTTATGCACGGACGGTTGCCCATTCATCCATACACTATCCAGGCCGAACCCCAATAAGTCCCCGAGATCTAACGAGATCAGGGGAATTGGTCATAGGCACGGACGTTGTTTATAAGGACCTCTTTGTCTAAGCTCGGTGGAAAACGTGCAAATGAGTGTTGGCCCTGTGAGTGTCAGCAGAGCTGATCCTATCCTCAGCTCTGTACACTCACTGCCCAGGCTGGGATTAAAGCTCCCCTGATGTGGGTCCGTGGTGCCGGGTTCCTGCGTTCTTCACAAGCTCCCAAAGCATGTAGTAGTGCCGGCACCAGTTGTGGGAGAAGTTCAGTTTTTAAATCGCTGGTTGATGGAAAACAACCCGGTTCAGGCAACATGAGACACAGTTCCTTTGGCAAGGGTGCCTAGCAAGCTGGTGTACACCGATGTGTACACCTATATGTGGCTCTCCATGTGGTTGTTTATCGCGGTTGATGAACACAGGCCCAAGGGCCCAAAATGCCAAGTACCCAGCAACAACAGCCGCCACCATAATCTGGACAAATAAAACCCACCTTGGGTCTGATTTCTACTCCTTGTGCGAGATATTTCGAGTGGAGTCATTGTGTATATGCCTTTGTACTGCGTTTAGTTTCGCGTGTCTGTGTGTACTTGAGAATACGATTATGTGTGTGTGTGTGTGTGTTCCTGTGTGTACACTTTATTTTACCTTTGTGTATGTCACTGACGTGTGGTGAGGTAAATGGCTGGAGAGGCACTGGCTAGTGTCAGAGCCAGATTCAGACACTGAGGGGGGCGTGTTAGACACGTCCCCCTCAGGCGAGGCAGATGTGATAGCTGCCTCCCCTGGTGCTTTTTCATTGCAGTTTCATGACGAGACCAGCGAGCCTAAATATCTTTATACACGCACGTGAAATAGGTTACCTGGAGTATGGAAGGCGAGGACATGAAATGAAGGGGTCTACAAACATTACATTGGTGACATGCTGAGATAGGAACAGGCACGCGCTTATTGCCCGCGCTCCATCCAGTTACTGAGGGGTTGCGCAATCAGAGGGGAGGCTGAGCTCGTCACTGCCTCACCTCTCGTCTCTTCCTGTATTTGCAGCGGAGCTCCGCAAATTTGGCGAATATGACTATAAAAATGATTGGAATCGTACAGAAATTACATTTATAACACATCAGTGGAAAAATCTTTATATTTATTTTATTTGATTATTCTTTTTTTTTTGTAACAGCTATTTTCATTGGAGTATGACAGGTGAGGCTCTGCCTCCCCTGCCTCCCCTGACCGCACGTCCCTGATGTGTGTGTACCTCTGTGGACATCTGGGAGTAAATTTCTACACTTGTGTTTGCATGTATATGTGTAGTTGTATTATCTATGTACACCTGTGTGTGTGTCTTTGTATTCCTGTGTGGTGCCGTGGTAAGCACATTGTGCTCAGAATCTAAGAACCAGGTCGCCTATGTTTAAATCTTAGCGACAGTTAACATCCGTGGTGAGTGATAGAAGAACCCATCCTGTGTGTCCCCTCGGTCGACCCATAAGTAAATGAGTAACAAGTGCTGTGTGTAAACATCAGCATAAAGGTGGCCATTGCGTTGGCCACACCACCGCCACATGCACAGTACCGACCTTCATAGGTACTCACTAGCAGCACTTGCCCCAACAGCCTGTGTCGACTAAATTGGGGAGTTTCATATTTGTACCACAACCTGTGTGTGTGGCTCTGTGCTGATTTAACACCTATATCTATCTGTGTGTCTGTGTGTTGCAGCGTGACGCACATGGGTGGCAATTTCTCCATCATGAGCAGCTATGGGTCAATCTCCCTGCCCTCTGTAAATTATGTCTTTCGCCTTTGACTGTCCCCTTCCCCTCCCCCTTTGGTGTCAGTGGCTGCATCACCACCCACCTAGATTCCAGGTACTGCCCCCGGGGTCCGGGTAACCGAGCTGAACCCCAGGATGGAGGGTGGAGGGTTGGGTGATTGAGGCTGTTGCGTCTATGACGTACAAGTCTCTGAGCCTCCACCATAATCGGGCCGATTGAGCCCCACCTCGAGTCTGGTTTCCACTCATTGTGTGATCCGGGCACAGAGTGTGTGGGGGAGCCACAGACGGGGGTCATGGACGTGAGATTGACAGAACTAATTAATTTATTGACAATCGTGCACCACGGCTGAATGGAAGCTGGATACCCCGGGGCAAATGGGGATATAAAGCCGAACAGGTTCGAGTCGGGGTCAGGATGTGATGGGGCCGGATTGTCTCTGGGATGTGGGGGTCGCCAAGGACTTTGGTGAGTTCAATGTGGGGGAGTTGTATGAGACTGCTGTTGCCGTGGGTGTAGTTGGAGTTCACGTCTCAAGTTTATTTTGCTTAACCAGGTGATAACTCGAGACCAGGATAAGTATCATTTGCAAGAGTGACGTGGGTCACCAAATTCGTGGGTGCCACGGTGGTGAGTGCGAGTGCTGTGGTGAGGAGTGTGGCGAGTGAGGGTGATGACTTTGAGGTGTGGTAATTGTGAGTGTTGTGAGAGTGGTGTTGTAGTGAGTGAAGTTAAAGTGCAAGTATATAACGTATATACTTGCACTCTTCTTCAGGAATGTTCTGTATTTGGATGTTTTACTAACACCAATTACATGACATGTGTTTAGTTATGTGAAGAAACCAGAAAAACTGGAGAAAACCCATACAAAACTTACTCCACACACACAAAAATAAATAAAAAATATCCCCCATATATTGAATAGACTCTTGGGGCAAGTGCTGTTAGCGAGCACCTATGAAGACCAGCACAGCACACGGGAGGGTGGGTGGCCAACACCGCGCCCGGCCGCCTTTATCTCCCTGGTGGCGATGTTGACTACACACACACTGCACAACAGGGGGAAAAACACAAACTCCACACAGGAAGGTGCTAACGACATGAATTGAACCCCGGTCCATCTTGCTGTGAGACCCAAGTGTTACAGCTGCACCACCCTCTCACCCAGTTTGCAGTGTGGCGGGCGAGTTCGGTGAGCGGGTGAGTTAGTCTCCAATCTGTTGTGTTTCCAGCCAAACCGTGGATCTGCTCATGCAGGAGGCCGGGTGCCGGCTGGAGCACCCGACCGCCGCACGCTTCCGCAGCCACGTGATGGACGGTGACTGGGAGAAGGTGACGCACACACGGAACGTACAGTACACACACGGCACGCACATACCCGTGTATACAAAGACAAAGATCCCCAGTGTAACCTGCACAGGCTGTTGCAGCTGTTAGTGAGCACCTAATGAAGGCCGGCACAACGCACCATGATGTGGTGTGGCCAGAACTACGCCTAGCTCCTTTGTCTCCCCAGTGCTGATGTTTACACCACTACACTAGATCCCCAAATACAAAGACAAAGATCCCCTGTATAGCCTTAACAGACTGTAGGGGCAAGTGCTGTTAGCGAGCACCTATGAAGGCCGGAACGGTACACGAGGGGGTGGGTGGCCAGCACCACGCCCGACCGCCTTTGTCTCCCCAGCGGCGATGTTTACACACCACACCAGGTTCTCATTTCAGGCTGAGTCAACCTAGGGGAGGCTCAGGAGCGGTTCAGATAATCGTCACTGGTGTTAGTCGTGAGCGGGAATCGAACCCGGGTCGCCAGGTTCATAGCGCGTCGCGCTAACCGCTACACCACCGCTCCCCCCTACATAGAGTACACACCAACACACACACGGGCACTCTCTCACACGTGCCCGTTTGTGGTAACCGTGGTAGCCTTTCGCCACCCTGTCCTTACTGAGCGCTCGAGTTGTGAACGAGCGGCTTGTTGGTTTTGATGGAGACTTCCTGTGCCGTGCCACAGCTCGAGGCGGGTGGAGCAGCAGCAAAAGGGATATGCCGCGAGTGAGTGGAGCTCGGTGAAACGCAGGCACCGTGAAATGGCTGCGTGAGTTTCTAGAGGAATTTTCTGCGACCCTCAATGTGGCTCTCAAGCTCGGTTACTGGTCTGGCTCGATTACCGATGCCCAGCTGCAGCAGCCCTTGCGGCTGTTTATTGTTTTTCATCGTTCTAGTAACGGAGGGAGAGTGTTTGTTTTATATTTTCGTGCTGTTGCTGTAGGCGAGTGGCTGAGACATCTGTGGGCTAAATTTAGCCTCAATAAACCAGTCGTGACCCCAGCCCAGCCTTGTGCTCACTACCCCTCTCCCGCCCAGCCGGCGTATAAATGTTCCCGGCAGTGCCAAGGCTGTTTTCATTTAATATATATTTTTTAATCGTAGCTGTGAGCTTGTCTCAAGATTCTGCGTTCATTTCCACTTCTCCTCGACTGAGACCCACAGGAGCGTCACCCGTGTGGAAAGGGTTTCTCAACTCTAGCCAGATCTACAATCAGAGACGCTTCCAGTTGGACACCAGACACTGGCCAGGCATCAGTCGGAAGCTGCAGGTTCCTCCCGGAGTTTCCGTTGGGAATCTGGGTGCAGGACTCTGGAAATGTATCCATTTGGCTTCTTGTGTGAGGCTCTACGCCTCACACAGACCCCGGGGTGCCAGCATTAATATCCTCCTCCTCTTATTATTATTATTCCCCTCGTTTACCCAAGAACGTCCCGCTGGGTCTGGAGACTATTGCATGACTTTGTGCGCGGTGTATTGCGTCATCTAATTGTGCGGCTTGGAAAGGTTGCTGTATTGTCAAGAGTTGAATACGCCCAAGGACGACGCATTTTGGAGGGCACTTGAGAATCTGTGGATGATGTTTCCTCCTTGCTGCTTCTGCTGTTGTCTGTTTGTACTGCAGGCAGAAGCCGACCTCAATGAGCTGAAATCTCTCGTCCGGTCTGCGCGGGGGATGCTGGTGAGTAGCTGAACTGCACCACTCGCCTGCATACTAACCTGTGAGCACACGTGTGTTCACTTGTGTGTGACGTGCAGTTCCGTGCATGATGCGGTGCGAGGTATGGTTGCATTGTATGGTATGGTATGGTGTGGTGCAGTGCGGAGTGTGGTAAATGGTGTGGTGCCACCTAACGTATGGTGCCGGTGCAGCGCATGCGCTTCCTGCTGCTGGAACAGAAGTACCTGGAGCGGCTGGAGGACGGTGCCGTGCTCGAGGCTCTGCAGGTGCTCAGGCACGAGCTCACACCGCTCAAGTACAACACGGAGCGCATCCACGCGCTCAGCGGGTACGCACCACGCACTGCACCGCACACTTCACTGCACTGCACTGCCTGTCACGTGCTGTACCGTGCGTGCGCCGCACACTCGGTGGGTGCACACCGCACCACACGCGTTGCGCTGTGAACCACCCCATGCGCCGTACAACACTGCAATGCATACTGCAATTAACTGCAATTAACTGCGTACCACACACACCACACCATGCAACACACACATCGCAGAAACTGCAGCACACACCACACCACCCCAAAAGCGGCTCCAGGTGCCGCAAGTCTCCACACGGCACCCCGCACACTCCCTAGCCACACCGTGCCAATGTACACACCTATCCACTGCACACCACACACTGCCCCTACCATCCAACACCCTGCCCGGCGATAGCTCTGCAGAGCGGCACACACCTTGCGATATTGGGGAGTTGGGGGGAGAACGTTACAACGGTGCGGTGTCACTCACTTTGACGGCACCACACTATCTGGGATGACCCAGGAACGTGGACCCCTCGCCCTTCCTCCCTTGTGGCCGCCCCCCCGTGATTCCAGGATTTCAGGGTCGATGGTGAAGGTGATAGTGGCCCAACGGGCTCTGCTGAGGCCTTGTGGCCTGGACCCTTTGGTTGCCCTGATTGTGTGCAACCTCCTTGCCCACCTGACCCCGACCCCTGCCCTGCAATGAGCGAGTGTACACTGGCTCTGTGTCGTGTGAATGTGTCGTGTGAATGTGACGCGCGGGGGGCAGCTCGGTCATTAACCCAGACCAATTACTTGGGCTGCGGTTTGACCTGCGGACCATCCTGCTCAACAGGAAAATGCAGTCTTGCCCCCCTCCCCGCACACCCGCCCAGCCATTCCCTCCCTCCCTCCACAACTACCTCCCAGACCCTGCCAGCCCCTCCCCGCGTTCGGGTGGAGCCGTTTGTCTCTGTTTCCTTGGTTAATATTTATTCGCTCGTCCTTATTTATTCATTTCATTCCCTCGCCCCTTTCTCTGTCTTCGCATAACAAATAGCGACCTCCCCTCGCCGCCAGTGGTGGCGGCGCGTGCCAGGGAATTTAGATTCCTCCTGCTTTGCCTGTGCGGATTATTTTTTAGTTTTTATTCTCGGCTGAGTTTTGAGTTTTCATCGAGACTGAAACAGTCTGTGCGTGCGTGGTCTAACCAGGATTCAAAAGGGTGAGACGTTGAGAAGTTGTTCGGTGCAGGGGGCCCAGGGAAGTAGCTGCTGCATGGTTAGCTGAGAGCTCCACTCACAACCAGGAGTAAAACCTCGACAGTGGCTCCTGAACAAACCCAGTTCCACTCAATAATATTATGACTGAAGTGGAGCAGTGGCACTGTGGTTAGAGCACTGCACTATAAACCCAGCGACTCAAGTTCAATTCCTTTGGATATCACTCGGTGGCGAGTGATACTCGAACCGGTCTTGGTGAAGGATGGTCAAACTTTCACCACTGTTAACGTCGCCTTGATCCAACAATGGGGTGACATTATGGATGGGAATATTATGCAGAACATTTAGCAATACTGTGTTGGCTGTTGTGCACAAGCAAAAAAACAAACTCTCAACACATTCGACGATTACATCGCCCTGAGTAGGGAATATTGAACAGTAAGTGACGATTTGGGCAATTTCTCTGCTTCAAAGCAGAATTGACGATAGTTGTTAGATGGTGATTATGTGCACACAGCCCCGGTGCATGCTGGGACCTAGTTGAGAGGGCGACCCACAGGTGGCTCCCCTGCCCGGCTCTTTGTGCATGGTGAGCGTCAGCACAGCCGCAGAGGCTCATCCATCAAATCCAAACTAGATAAATGTTATTCATTCTTGAATCAAAGCATGGGCATTCATCTAATCGCTGCCAATGCAAATCGATAGGTTCGTAATAAATAGATGTTTGAATCCTTCTGCCAGAGCGATCGCAAGAGGCGGTGCTGCTCTTATCAATGTGGCTCTTAGAATCTCAGGCAATGCTTGAAGCAGCGCCCTTCCACTCTGGCCACGGTCCTGGAATCGCGGCGGTGCTGCTGCTGCCGCACACAAGCGCCGAGAGCCATTGGCCAGCACTACAGATGGCGAGGTCGGAATGACGACCGCTCACGGCGCCATCTGCCACGTGCAGCTGGCACTGTTCGCTTTGCCATGGGCTCCGTCAGTGATCTCACAAAGCATCAACCCACGCTGACTGCATTTGTGCAACGCCGTGAGGGTGCATGGGCGTTTGTGGGTGTTTGTGACGCGACAGGTTGGTACGCGTGATGATGCGCATTGTCCCTAGGTGGCATCTCCTTCCCGTGGTGCCGCTTCCGCTGCCAATTGGAGTTGTGACGCTACACGCTTGTGATTCCACGAGACTCCAGCTGATGGAGCTGGCGTGGGGTGGGGCTGAAGCAGCCGGCGTCGGCCCAATTAATTTCCTGGCTGAGTGTTATTTGCACCGTCTGATTGCGCTACTGATTAATGTCCTCGGCAGCGAAGCAACAGTGGAGCTTAAACCGTCACGCGCTTGGCTTGTCGAGCCGTGCTCCCCTGTGCTTGTGATTGTTGCTCTTTGCTTGGGGTGTGCTTGCGTGGCTGTGTATGTTTTGTTAATCCTGTATATATTTGTCACTGTTTATATTCTCATTACTTTCCTATTTGATCACGTGTAGGTGTGTGCAGGTGTATGCGTGAGTCTGTGTGTATGACGCATGTGTATTTTGGTAACGTTGTATGTGTGTATGTATGTATGCGTGCATGAATCCCTATGTGTTGGCTGTGCTTTCACACAGGCGTGTTTTCTGCGTCCGTATTTGCCAATTGTGTCCCAGTGTTGTTACGTATGTGTGTGTTCATGTAAATGTGGGCCCACGCATGTGTCCATGTGTGAAGCGGTAGTGTAGTGGCTAGCGCAATGTTCTACGACCAGAGTTCAATTCCCGCTCAAGACCAATAACAGGGTCTAATAATATTTGAACCGGTTATGGGCCTGCCCTAGGTGGACTCGGCCTTAAACAAATACCTGGTGCAGACGAAGGCGGCGGAAATGCTGTAAGCCACCCACCCCCTTGTGTGCCGTGTCGGCTTGAATAGGTGCTCGCTAATAGAACTTTCCCCAACAGTCTATTAAAGGCTACTGGGGGGGTGTTTGTGTGCGTGCGGGCAGGTATATGATGTGCAGCGACGCAGCGGGGCTGCGCGAGAAGGCGGCGTGGGAAGGGAAGGGCTCCGCCTCTCGCTCCAAACTCCTGGAGAAGCTGCAGAGTGAGACCGCGACCCACAACCGTGCGTTTCACTCGCGAGTAGAACTGGACTCTCATCCCACTCTCCCTCTCAAATGCTAGGCTCTCATCCCATGGTCTGAGCGATTCACTCTTATATTGATTATTGATTTCATTATTTGTCCAATCGGATAACTTTAAAATATTTTGGGGAAAAAATTATCCGTTCTGTTCCTGGGTGTGACACTGGCCGGGAAGTGATGGGCGGGGCTTGGTGACGTAATTGGCAACATCTCCCGCATTGCGTCACGTTGGCTGTGGCTCTTTGGGGGGGATGGGGGTTTCCCACCTTCAGGAGGCAGGATGTGGGGGGTGGCCACCGTTTGTAAGGGGGCCCGAGTAATTGCAAGAAAAACGTAGTCTGTTACAATGTCTAGTCGAGTCAGAATCAAAATCTTTATTTAAACTGGAAGAATCTGACAAGCACGAAGCTCTTTTTTCACAGATGTCCAGTAGGGGCGGGTCAGAAAGTTACAAAAGCAAAAAATACAAAAAACGATTGGAGTGCAAAGTATTGGAAAGCCAAGCAAGTCACTAAATATAAATAAATAAAGTATACAAGTATCAATTGCACAAGTACATAAATTCCTGCCATTTTTTTCCACCAAATGCAATCTTGGGCAAGGCAGCAATACAACAACAAAAACAGTCCCAGACCACACCAAGACAACACACAGTCCCTCAATAAAATTGCACTTCAACATTTAACTATCGGCCTCGCCACTAATCGCGCCGCCCCGACGTGGCGTGTCTGAAGAATACAGCCACGTACACTCAGAAACATCAGGCGTACACAACTGTGCACACAAAGGTGTACGCACTGGTACGCTTGCAGAAATGTTCACGTCCACACGCAACACACGGGCACGCACCCACAGACCCACGTCGCCTTTTCCCAAGTGACCTAACGAGAAAGGGATCTGAAAATAAAAATTGGAGATAGATGTGTTTTAAGAACGCACAGAGTCGAAACAAAGATAAAAGATCCCGTGTAGCCTACACATGCTGTAAGAGCAGGTGCTGTCAGTGTGCTCTGGCTTACCGGGCACCGCTGCGAATGAGACCGTGAGTCACATTGCTACAATCGGGTTATGTTCCATTTCTCGGTGAAATAAAAGTGAATTACTACCGGCCCGACACCCAAAGGAGGTGGAGGAAAATGCATAGCGAGCGCGACGGTGCTAACTGCGCCTCTCCCCGTGTGCGTGCTGCCCCCTGTTGGTGTCGCTAGCGTACCTGCCGCCGTCCGTGATGCTGCCCCCGCACCGGCTGCAGACACTGCTGCGCCAGGCGGTAGAGCTGCAGCGCGACCGCTGCGTCTACCACAACACGCGGCACGAGCCCTCGCTTGACAGCGTCTCCCTCTACTCCGACCACTCCTGCAGCCGGTAGCGCCGCGTGACACCACACCCCCCCTCCGCCTTCCCCACTATTAGCCCCCCACCCGTGCTGGTATACGAGAGTGCCTGAGCGAGTGCATGCTTCAGTGGTGGTGGTACTCGTGGCGGTGAGTGAGTGGGCATCGACGCTCTTAAGGTGCGCGTGTTGTCGTGCGTCCTCCTGCCCAAATACTTCCATTTAGGGCTCATAGCCTGGCCCTCTCCATCCCGTGTGACCCCATGTGAGCATAGGAAGCAGTTCCCATGCTACACGCGGCAGATCCTCACCGAGCACTGCAACGAGGTCTGGTTCTGCAAGTTCTCAAACGACGGTAGCAAACTCGCGACGGGCTCCAAGGACTCCACCGTCATCCTGTGGGACGTGGACATGGTCAGAGCACCGCACACCACACCACACTGCACTGCCTTGCACAGCACACATCACCTACACACCACCTTGCACCACACTTCATACCGCACTGCGCACCACCCTGTACCACTTTGAACTGCACTACACACGACCCTGCACCGCACTGCCTGCCACCCTGTACCACACTGCCTGCCACCCTGCACGACACTGCACCATCACGCACACCACGCTGCACCATAGGAGGCAGCAGTGTCGACTTTAGCGTGTGATGGATGTGTTGCGTGCATCGCGCTGCACCTGCTCTGCGCTACATGTCATGTGATGCGCATGGTGTGATGCATGGCAGGAGAGCCAGCAGCTCAAGGTGGCGCGCACGCTGGAGGGACACACGTATGGAGTCTCCTACCTCGCCTGGAGCCCCGACGACGCTCACCTCATCGCCTGCGGGCCGGACGACTGCTCCGAGCTCTGGCTGTGGAACGTGCAGGTGTGCGTACGCAGCCATGCCCGTCTCTCGGCCTGTTGCTGAGCACAGACCCAAAGCGTCAGGCAGCCAGCAACAAATATGGACTATCAGAGAAGTATTAGATAATAGTGAACGCATTTCTCAAGTAATCACGCAAGATTATAATAGGAGCTTAGGAGAAGATGATGATGATGACAGTGAATTCCACAGGGGAGCAATGAGAGGGAATAAGCCGAAGTATTAAGTGTTGTAATCTGCAGTGTAGAGAGTGAATGAGTGGTTGAGTGGGTGAGTGAGTTGTGACCTTCAGTCAGTGTGGGTGGGACTAAACAGTGTCTGGCAGACCGAGTCCTCAACATGGGAGGGAATGGAATCAATGACAAGTTCACAGGAACGGTAACCATTGTAGTAGCAATAGAAGAGTGAAAATGAGACGACTGACCACCGGTGAGCAGAGTTACTGGAGTGAATCGGTGAGTTCTGGATCATTCATCAATAACCCCCTCTGCTTTATGTTGAATTCTAGAATGATTTGATTCGTGTTCACTAACGTGTTTGGACTGACGGAGCTGCTGCTGCTGCTGCTGCTGTTGAATTCCCCTGCAGACCGGGGAACTCAAGGTGAAGATGTCACAGTCGCACGAGGACAGCCTGACCTGCGCCGCCTGGAACCCTGACGGCAAGCGCTTCGTCACAGGCGGCCAGCGCGGGCAGTTCTACCAGTGTGTGAGTACTACAGGCAGTTCTACCGGTGTGTGTGTGATTACCCCGGGAGCCAGCAGCACCACGCGGCGAGCAGCACAACCGAGCATGCAGCCCAGCACACGGTGCCCATCGCAGTACATCGCTCGTCAAACCGTGGTGGCATGCTGTGTGTGCGTGTGCGCAGGACCTAGAGGGGAACGTGCTAGACTCTTGGGAGGGCGTGCGTGTACAGTGCCTGTGCTGCGTTGGCGATGGCAAGACGGTGCTGGCGTCCGACACACACCAGCGTATTCGCGGATACAACTTCGAGGAGCTCACGGACCGCAACATGTAAGCATCTCGCTCGCTTGCTCACTTGCTCAAGTAATCGCGTGCTTATCTGCCCATTGCCAAGCTCGCTCGGTCACACTCGCTCACACCCTCGCTCCCACATTCACACAATAAGATTTTTTATTTATTTATGGTGCCATTGTAACTGAAATCTCCACTGAGCCTGAATCCCATGGTAGCAACGCCCTGGAGAGTAGTAGCGTCTTATCGGACAGTGGTTGCAGCCCAGTGCTGCGCGGGACCATGGGAAGTGCTCCGCGGAGTTGCTACCGACACCAGGTGCAATGATGACTACAAGTAGTTTCAACTTCCCTTGAACTTGCTGCTCCGTGACATTCACCTCGAGGGTTGGCAGTGGTTGGAGGGGTCCAGAGAGGTTGCGAACCACTGCTCTTGACGAAGATCCTGTGGAAGGAAAGCCCTGTAGGGGATGGCTTTGTATGGAAAGGCCCTATAAGGGAAGACCCTGTAGAAGACCCTGTAGAAGGCCCTGTGGAAGGATGGCCACGCAGTAACCCTGCCCCTCCCTCTTCTAGTGTCCAGGAGGACCACCCCATAATGGCCTTCACCGTGTCCAGGAACGGGAGGCTCGCGTTGCTCAATGTGGCCACTCAGGTGAGTCTCCTACTCAGGTGAGCCGCTCACTCAGGTGAGTCACTCGCTCAGTCTCTCGCACAAAGCGGGGGGGGGGGGGGGCCGGGCCATGTTAGTTGGTTGTTGGCGGATGAGATCACCAGGTACCTGTATGCGTGTAGCGCTAGTGTCGTGGTAATCACTCTGTGCTAGGAACCCGGCGACCCAAGTTTGATTCCCGCTTACGGCCAACACCAGTGACGAATATCTGAACCGGTCCTGTGCCTCCCCTAGGTCCACTTAGTCTCAATGAGTACCTGGTGTGGTGTGTAAACATTGCCACTAGGGAGACAAAAGCGGCCGGGCGTGGTGCTAGCCACCCATGCTGCCCTTCATAGGTGCTCGCAAACAGCACTTTCTATATCATTCTGCGTACTGCAGAGGTCGCAAACAGGTTTTGATTCCTTACCCGTACCCGTACCCGGCCGCACCAGGGTCGCACACGGGTACCCGTACCCGGCCGGGTACGGGTATCGGGTACCCGATTGCGACCTCTGGCGTACTGTATCCTACCGCTCAAACACCACATTATAAGGGGTATGTTCTGCATTGCGTAAGAACACGCACTCCGTCTTGTCTCCGTCTTGTCTCCCAAGCGGCCCATCGCGGGTCCCAGGTCACGCAGTGTTCCCAGCCTCTAGTGAGGCTGTGTAGTTCAGCCGCACAAAATGTTCTTCCTGTAATGTCCAGTATTGTACACTACATTATTTTATTTATTCTAAACATATTCCGTGCAAGGTTATATTTAACACTCGAAAATATTTATCATTTGACATTCAAAATACTTCGTGATTAATGTTTGGGTTGATGTAGGGTAACATAAAACAAAAGGTGGTGTCGGGAACAAAACCCGAGTTTTCCCATTTGGCTTTGAGTTTGCGGATCGCGAATTTGCAGATTGTGGCGGGCGTGGTCTGTGTGTGGAGACAAAGGTAGCCGGGCATGGATTTGGCCACATCCCCACCCCTTTTGGTGTGTCGTACCGGATTTAATAGGTGCTCGCTAACAGCACTTGGTGTGTGGTTTGGGGCGAGCAGGGCGTCCACCTCTGGGACCTGCAGGACCGCGTGTTGGTGCGGAAGTACCAGGGAGCCACCCAGGGTTTCTACACAATCCACTCGGCCTTCGGGGGCCTACACGAGGACTTCATTGCCAGTGGCAGCGAAGGTTCAAGCACACCCGCGCACACTCACACGCAAACATTTGACCTCGTAGAGGTGAATACATACGGACACATGCGTGCGCATATACAGATACACACCTGCTCCAGCTGCATACACACCTATATACACGTGCTTGCGCACGCATACACTCGTGTACACGCTCGTGCAAACACATGCACTTCCATTCAATGCAGACACGTACTCATTCGCACGCACACAAATGTACAGGCTCGTATATTCACAAGTGTGCGTACGTGTGCACATGTCTACGTGTGTGCATATGGGTGTCTGTACACGTGTATGTACATGTATGTGTGTGGGGAGAGCGGTAGTGCAGTGGTTAACACACTGTACTGTGGACTCGAGTTCGATTCCTACTCATGACGAAAAGCGGTGGTGAATATATGACCCAGCCCTGGGCCTCCCCTAGGTCGACTCGGCCATAAATGAGTATCCGGGGTGTGGTGTGTAAACATCAACACTGGGGAGACAAAGGTGGCCAGCGTGCTGTTGGCTGGCCACCCACCCACTTCGTGTGCCATGCCGGCCTGCATAGGTGGTCGCTAACAGCCCATGCCCATGTCTCTTGTCCCCGCAGACCACAAGGTGTACGTATGGCACAAGCGTGGGGAGCTGCCTATTGCGGTGCTGGCCGGGCACAGCCACACGGTGAACTGCGTGAGCTGGAACCCGCGCCTACCCGCCATGCTGGCCAGCGCCTCGGACGATGGCACCGTGCGCATCTGGGGCCCTGCACCGCCCACCCAGCCTGCCGGAGAGCGGCCGCCCGGCGAGCACGTGGCTCACGATGAGAGCGACTCCCACGGTGATGTTCACCGCCCCTCACATCACCACGCCCCTCGCATCACCACGCCCCTCACATCACCACGCCCCTCACATCACCACGCCCCTCACATCACCACACCCCTCACATCACCACGCTCCTCGCCTGTCGCCCCTCAACCGAGACAAGCCACGGTGCCGCGTTTGTCGTAACGTCATCCGATAGTGAAGCACGATAGATAGTCTGTGTTCCTTCCATGGAGGAGGATGAGCAAAACTACACGGGCTTTCTCTCCTGAAGCCGTCTCGTCCTTGCCAGCAGACCTCGACATTGGCATCGAGCTCCTGAACATATTGCTGCCATCATGCGCAGGGATAAAATAGTTCCTCCTCAACCATCGCGCCTCATTGTCATCCCCACTGATTGCCTGGAACAGCCTGCCTGGCCATACCGCTGCATTGAGCGTGAAATCAATTGGAGTGCAACGTCGAGGCACTTATCAATTATTTGTGAACAATTACTCACGCGTTGAACCCAGACACAGACGAGACAACACATTCTCATTTTGTTTTTTTGTATTTATTTGTATTGCTTCTCGCAGTAATTGGTGTTTTTGTTGTTGTGGTGATTCCGAATCTGTGCGCACTTGGTCGACATGTTTGAATAATTTTGTGTGCGTTTTGAGATGTAATCACAGGGTGAAGATAGATTACAACCCTTTACCAGTCGCCATTCACCTGTGATCCCTCACTGCACCTCCGATTTTCACAGTTGGCTAAATACGATGTGAAATAAGTTAATCATAATACATACATCACCGCCCCTCCCCACCACGCCCCGACTTCTACCCCTGCTGTTTGAGCAGTCGCAGCATTTTCCTCAATCCTCAAACCGTTCCTCGTTTGTGATTTTCAGATGAAGGCAGCAACATGGACAGTTAGCTAAAGGAGAGCACTGCCATGGGGTGGGGACAAGTGAGAGAAGGGAGGGATGGAGGAAGGGATGGAGAGAGGGAGGAGGGATGGATGGACAGAGGAGGAGGGAGGAGAGAAAGAGATGGAGAATGCGGGGAGGCGGGGGGAGGAGGGAGGAGGAGAAGTTTGCACACGGTGATGGCGTCCGAGCGGGGGGCTACCTCTGCACCCCGGCCCCGCGCGCCCGGATGCGTCAACTCATGTCAAGCGGTGGCAGCAGCAGCGTTTGGGTTGGGCAGGGGAGGCGGGGGCAGACTGCGTGGGAGGGAGCGGCACCATCGGTCTCCCCCCAGCCCCGTCGCACTCTGCCGGTCACGTCGGAGGTCGCCACCGCCTGAGTTGGTGATTCCTCGCGCAGCCCGGCGGGGTCCCTGGGTCTCCACCTCTCGCTCACCTAACCTTGCAGCAACCACGCGGAGGAGGAGCTGTCGCAGGCTACGCAGAGCCGTCTGGAGCAATGTGGCGCCACATGGAGCCATGTGGAGTTGTATCGCCCGCGCACGGAGGCTATGGCCGCATGGGGGAAGTCATTGGCGCTGTAACGCAGTGGCGCCCGGGGCTGCTGAAGTCACGGAGTTGAGGGGGGGAAGGGGGGGGGGCGTGCACGAGAGGCGTGTGTTACTGTAGTCGGTCTATTGTAGTCGCCTGCTGTTCCCTTCTAGCCAGTATTGTGGTGGTGTGGTTGTGTGTTGACGATGATTTACACGTGTAGCGGAGGGCGGCGATGTTTTCCTTCTTGTGAGGGGTCACGGTGGAGTGGGGCGTCACGTTGGGAGAGAGACGGATCGGGGGGGTCGTGGCAGCTGCTCCTCACCTCGGGACTGGTGAGAGCGAGTGAAGCCGACGTCTGTGCTGGGGCCTCGGTGCACTGCCATGTGCCGCCGCCGCCGAGCTAGCAGGAGCTGCCGTGTGGCGCAAATCCTGGACACGGCACTCGTTCGGTCAATGGGTCAGGTCGGTCCGCTACAACCGCACTTGTGCAGCCCCGTCAGACGGGACAAGCCACTCTGCTGCTGGACAGTGCTTGTCCAGCAGCTGCAGGTGTTCCTTGCGAGACAGGTACTGCGGTGCTGGTGAGGAAGGCACAGCTGTCGCCGTGAGACATGGGCATTCTTGGGTCGTCGAGACGAGTCCGTGGCATTGCGGCTGGCTTGGGTACACTTTCTCGGCTCTCTTCAAAATAACCCAGCCTGGACTCTGGCCTCGACCCAGAGGCTCCGGCTTCGACCAGCCTCGACACTGGCCTAGACACTTGCCTAGACACTGGCCTCAGCCTAAAATGTTTCCAGTCAATGCCTCGGCCTGTTCTTGGGGTATTCGGCCTTGTGTCCAGGACTGAAGAAAGGGCCATTGGTCCTCGTGAGACAGCTCACCGGGAGGCAGGTACGGCTGTACGAGTGAGACGGTCCGGCTGTACTGGTGAGGTTCACTGTGTAGCAGGTCCGGCCATACTGGTGAGGTGGGGATGCCGGTTGCCTGGGGCCTGGGCCCATCTTTTGGGGTTGAGTGTTGGAACCGTCCGTTGGCCTCATTTTTGTAGATGGCGAGGCAGAAGAATGGGGGGGGGTCATGCACCCTGGGGCCCCCCCCCACGTCCCCGCCCCGGCGCAGTCCTATGCATGGGGTCTGTGCCACGAAACCAACCGCAGCTTGCGCAGGCTGCCTCCGCAAGCTCGCGCAAGCTCGCGCAAGCTCTTAACGACATAAATCTCAATGAAATCACATTTTCTACTAATTTCCCTTATGCGGCGTGATTCAGGTATTATGTTTTTATAAGTGTCCGCTGTTTGTGACTATCAATGTTTTAAACTCGTTTGACTCATTCAGGTCGCTGGTTGTCATGGTTTTTTGGTGCTGCAATAGAGTTTTTTCTAAAAGTAAAAGCTTAATAATCTGTGCGTAGCAGAAGTTATCGATTTGCGTTGTGTTTATTATTATTATTTGTGTTTCCTCCTGGAATTTGTAGCTCTCTTAGAAGACGATCAAATAAAATGAGACGCAATCTGTGTGTGGCGCGCGGCTGCCTCGCACGTGGGCATGGCGGTCTCCATTGGCCCCCGTGGGGGCCATTTGTGCTCCACGTGGAGTTTGTGACCCGTGCGTCTCCCGCTCCCCCCCCCGGCTCTGCTTGGACTTGTGTCTTGGCTTGTGACCGAGTTCGTGTTTCTCTAGTGGACCTGGGTTATTGTTGTTACAGCTTTATGTTGTATGGGCTCGTGTCCCAGTGTTTGTTCTTGTGTACCTCTGTGTCACTGTGTTTGTGTCTTAAGTATATGTGTTTTTATCTCGGTGTGTTTGTGTCTGTCGCTGGGTTTGTCTGTGTCTGTGTGCTAGCGCCTCCCCACGTATCCCTGGAGAGACCCCTGCTCCAGAGGGGATGTCTTCCTCCCCCGTTACTCGGCCCTAGGGACCCCACTCATGTGATAACACCAGTGTACGAAAACGAGATGACCACGTGCACGGTATAACCACGCAACGTAATTGCAGCGCGATAACCACACACGTCACTCCGCTGCTGGATGAGGGCCTGCCCACACCGTGCGTGTAACAGGGTTTTTTTTTTATCCTTTATATTAAGTTCATTTGCGCGCTTGCTTGCTTACGACCGTGCAAATCTTTCGGTCGTTTTTTAACCCACTTCCCGTGATCCAATCGAGCTGACATTTTCCACACAGACTCGTTGTGCGTGACAATTAATGTTCGTGAAAATTTTTTTCCAAAATTTTACACTTTTTAGGACAAAAATATATTTAATTACCAATTGCTTAATGCTGGCATGCAATCATCTGACCCATAGGTGGCAGCCATCTCAAGCCAGAGGACGAGAGGACTCTAGCCGCCACGCATATAAAGGATTTATAGTGAAAAACTTTGTTTTTACGGGTTAATTTTTTACCATACTTAGCCACGCTGGTGAGTAGGGGATGTTAAAGAGACGGTGAGCACGGACTTACAACTCGACAATGTTGCTGCACCGCGCTCTGCTTTCAACCCCCGCACTAGAGCCGCCAGGCGGCGCTGAGGCGTCCACCACCACGACCGGCGTCCACCACCACGACCGGCGTCCACCACACGACCGGCGTCCACCACCACGTCCGGTGTTCACCATGGGCAGAAAGCTTGACACAAATACGCTCTCAAGTATTGACACTTGATAGTTGTTACATTCGGTAGAGGGTTCATATCACATTCCTTAGTCGAAAATAATATTCTCTCCAACACACTCAATCGCACGTCTTTGTGATTCGGTGGTAAAACGCTGCAAGAAAAAGTTTGTTCTTATTTTTCACGCTGGCGGGTACCGATAAATACACGTTTGGGCGAATGGCTAGATGAGGAATAATAGCAGAGCTCAGCTTTGTGTGCGTGCAGTGACTGTGTAATTGTATCGATCACAACGGTGGTTGTATTGTCCAGCTGTGGATTGACAGAGGCGGCTGCATATGACTATTATAGGCATGTATTTGTGTTGTGTGTGTGTGTATATTGTGTGCAATTCATAAACGATTTTTGGGTTTGGTCATGCAGTGATCTGGCCATATTTATGATGTAAGAACCCCTCCATGGTACTGTTGATATCGGTTACAAACACCCACGTGGTGTGAAATAAGAGTCTGTGCGTTTAGTGCTGGGCTTAATGTCAGCCGCGGTTTATTTGGGTTGACCCGGAAAACATTTCGAACTGGGCACACCACATCCAGTATATATATCTCTGTGCTACTACTGGCCAAGTTGACACCGACTCAAATCTGCTAGCGACCCGGGATATAGTCGCTAGGAAATGAAGCCCCCGCCTATAGCAGTACCCAGCAGTGCGCACGTATAATCGTACACAGCACGGCACTCACAACCAAACAGTATCGAAGGCAATATACTCTGTCGAGCCACTCACGGTGACCGGAGCCGTGTAGAAACGCGTGGAGCCGCAGCGCCACCTGGCGGCTTCAGGGCGCAATGGGTGTGCGAGGTGTGTAGTGTGGGTAGGGTCTGGGTGGGTGCGTGTGTGGTGGTGGTGGTGGGGTTTATATGAAGAGCGGTGGCGCAGTGGTTGGCGAGCGCTGCGCTATGAACTGAACCCTCAGAATTACATTCGCGAGCACGGCGAACATCCGTGCCGAGTAATATCTGAACTGGTCATAGTCACGCACCCCCCACCCTTCGCCAAATCCGCACTAGCGGGCGTGGTAAAATGTGGCCCTTCAACACCCCATGACTGGCGAGACGTGGGGGAGGGCTTCATCCAGCGGTGGCTTGCACAGGGGCTGTGTTACACATGGCGATATAACGCGCGTGCGCTGGTGTAGAGTTGTGTGCGCTGTGTATTGGCCACCACCACCACCGGAGGGCGCTCACCGCAGGCCGTCCTCCCCCCCCTCACGAGCCTCGCGAGCCGCGCGTGTCCTGCAGCTCCATGAGAGTCGAAGCTCCACCGTCCAGGCCTCCGCCATGCGCCGCTCGGGGCTCTGTCCCAGGCATCTCTTTTCTCCTCGACAGCTTCCACAACGTCGTACATAGGCGGCGGAAGCCGCGCGGCGAGGAACCGCAGTCAACAATTGTCCAAGCTCTGCCGTCCTCTATATATTAAGCTGGTCTGATCGGCCAGTTTATGAGAGTTTCCATGTGGGAGGATACCGGATCACCCAGAGAATCCCCATTCGCACGAGGGGGGAACACTTATCACATCCAGACCGAACAGGTGGAGTCCACCGTTGTGCCGCCCTCTCCTGGCGAGCCGGGGTATGGCTCCTCAGCGCCCACTGGGAAGGGAGTCTCACAATATCGGTGTGATCCACCAAGTCCTGGCCGCCTGCACAGCGAGTGGATTGCTGGCCACGTGCGTAGCCACCGCCGCCTTTGCAGCACCACCGCCCGGCGGGATGACGCCCATAATCCCACGAGGGATCAGCGAGACGAGGGGGAGGGAGGTGGGGAGCCACACTCGGAGGCGTTGTTCCCGGAACAGCCCGGCTCGGGTCGCATGCTGTTCGGGTTGATGGCCACGCGACCCCGCGGGCTTCCTTACAGGGATGGTGTCAGGGTGGTGGGAAGGGATAAAATCGCTTTTTTGTCATAGGAATGTAGAGTTTCCACCAATGGCTCAGAGATGTGAACGGCTGGATGAGCATCGCTTCAACGCTCGTTTTGCCTTGCTCTGAACCCACGCATTCACGTGCCCGGGGTTGGTAATCTTGTGTTGCATGGGATGACATCATCACCACCACCACAATCACTCGCGGATCCTCACACATCGCGTCTTGCGGCATGATCCACATCAGTTGCCTCGCCGTTGCCAGTGCCACCAACAACACCACAACCACGACCAGTCCCACCAACAACACCACAGCCAGTCCCACCAGCAGCACCAATTAACGAACGCGAGCACCAATTAGCAATGAATTCGCGCCGCGCTCAAGGAGCCGAGTCGAGCGATCGCAGGTCTCGCCCGCCACTTGCCGCCTTTACGATGTCCGACGTTTCAGTTCCCGATAAATCTCCCGGCCCGTGGGGCGAAACGTCGGACATCAGCACACAGCCGCACAACCATATCACACGTCGGAGAGTGTCACGTCAAACCAAGCGTCAACAACACGGGCAGGGCACGGGCGGGGAGGCGGGCGGGCGGGCAGTGGGGGGCGATGAGGCAGGGCCCCCCGCCCCTGCCCGGCATGGGGTCATCGTTTACCGTAACCGGGGTGGGGCGGGGGGCGGGGCGGGCGGAGGAGGTGACTCAATCTCCAAGCCCCCCCCCCACAATCCGTGTCTTGTCGGGGGATCCAGTGGAGGGGGTGGGGGTTGGGGGGGGGGAGATCCTCGGACACATTGACTCAACACAGTTCTAGTCCCGGCACGCGGTTCGCGAGGGGTGCATTGAGTGGTTCCCGTATCTCGGAGCAGGGATAAGCCCCCCGGAGCTGTCAGCGGGGGGACCCTGGGCCTCCGCACGCGCACAGTGCCCCCTCCCTGGCGGAGTGGATGATGCCACTCATGAATAATTAATGAGATGGCGTCATCACCCCCACACGGAGCCCCCCCCCCCCAAATGTCCATACATCACCACGCACACCCCCATCCCCGCCCTCTACTCCCCCCATCCATCACCCCCCCAACCCCCACTCCACGAAGGCTGCTGTAGGCGGTGACGTCATGACAAGATCGAGACCCTGCCGGCGATGACGTCACGGTTTCGCTCACCTGGGGAGGAGGGGGGGAGGAGGGGGGCAGGGCCCCCCCCCTGTCCCTCTACCTGTGCGGTTGTGAGTTTGTGATTGTTCAAAGCGGGCGTGGTGGTGGTGGTCAGCGCGCTGCGCTACAAACCTGGCCAACCCGAGTTCGATGCGCGGCCAAGGCGAACATGCGCACCGGCTCTGGGACTCCTTTAGGTCAACTCGGCCAAAAATGAGTACTTCGTGCGGTTTGGAACCAACGTTTGTTTGGCGGACAAAGGCGACCGACAGGGCACTTTCCTCAACAGTCTGTTAGAGGCTATACGGGGGGGGAGGATCTTTGTCTTGGTATGTTAATGTGTTTAAACGTGTCATTGCTGTACACGCGTGCTCCGCTGGTTGTGTGTGGATACGTGTGTGACTGTGTGTGGGTCTGTCTGTGTGTCCCTTTTTGTGACTGTGTGGGTCTGTGTGGGTCTGTGTATGACTGTCTCTGTGTGACTGTGTGTGGGTCTGTGTGTGACTGTGTAGGTCTGTGTGTGACTGTGTGTGGGTCTGTGTATGACTGTGTCTCGTTGTGTGACTGTTTGTGACTGTGTCTCTTTGTGCGACTGTGTGGGTCTGTGTGTGGGTCTGTGTGTGACTGTGTGTGGGTGTGTGTGTGAGTGTGTCTCGTTGTGTGACTGTGTGTGTGTGACTGGGGAGCGGCGGTGTAGCGGTTAGCGCGCTGCACTATGAGCCCAGCGACCCGAGTTCAAGCTCACGGCCAACACCAGTGACAATTATCTGAACCGGTCCTAGGCCTCCCCTAGGTAGACTTAGCCCCAAATGAGTACCTGGTGTGGTGCGTAAAACATCGCCGGCTATGTGCCGTGCCGGCCTTCATAGGTGCTCCAAAAGAGCACTTGCCCCAACAGTCTGTTAAGGCTATACGGGGATCTTTGTATTTGTCTTGACGTTGTGTGTGTCTCTTCGTGTGACTGTGTGTGGCTCTGCGGGTGGCTGCGTGGCTGTGTAGTTGTGTAGTTGTGTGGTTGGTATGCGTCTCCTTGGCTACAGATTTCCTGGCACGTGTTGCCCTTCCCAAGGGAAAAATATCCGCACACAGACACTCCACACTCATACAGATATTCACACTCGCACATACTTCAGTTTAGGCTCGGTCAACTTTCGGGAGGCCCGGTTCAAATATTCGCCATTGTTCTTAGTTGTGAGTGGGAATCGAACTTAGGTGGCCTGGTTGGTAGCACAGTGCGCTAACCACTACAATACCGTCTTACACACTCGAGAAATCATACAGACACTCTTATATACACCCACACACCGATTTATAGACACGTATATACACCCAGTGACAAACACACCTTCATACAATAATACCCACCAATAACGCGTTAACTCTCCCACACTGATTCACACACACACACCCTCTACATACACTCACACACCGTATGTATGTTGAACTTCTTTCGTACCGTACGTAGCCAACCAGACTATCACTGGCATACTCTCGAACACTTCTACAGTACTGACATACACACACACTCTCACTAAACACACTCACATACTCACACTGACCGCACTCACACACTGACAAAATCACACGGACACACGCACGCTCGCACACACACGCACTGACACTCATTGCGCGGACTCTATTTTTAAAACCTCAAATCAGCGCGGCTAAATGTGGCCCCCCGTGAGGCGGAGGGGAAGCGAGAGTTAAATAAAGAGTTAAATAGAGAGTTTAAATCAAGAGTTAATTCAAGATTTCACATCGAGGGCAGGGGGCGAATGGATGGGTAGAGGGTGGCTGTCCCTGACTGCCCACGGTGAAGGGTCCAGAAGCGAATTTCAATCACTTACCCCTTCACCTACCCCTTCACCTACCAACTCACTCACCTACCCACTCATCTACCCCTTCACCTACCAGCTCACTCACCGACCAAGTCACTCACCTACCCACTCATCTACCCACTCACCCGCTCACCTACCCTCTCACCTATGAACTCAACCACCCACTCCCAATTATCGCCCACTCTTATGAGCCCAGCCCATCACGAATGCGCACTGATCTTACACAGCCTGAGCTCTTTGGATTAACAACACTGTTAAGTTTCTCGCAAACCTGGCTTAGACTTAATGATGGATACAAATGACTACCGGTCTCTGGGTCCAGGAGTTCGGCCGCAGATCCCGAAACTGCGCTCATCCACTCACTCACCCACTCACCTCCACGCCCACTCACCTACCCACTCACCTACTCGCTCACTCACCTCCCCGCCCACTCACCTACTCACTCACTCACCCACTCACCTCCCCGCCCACTCACCCACTCACTCACCTACTCACTCACTCACCCACTCACTCACCTCCCCCGCCCACTCACATACCCACTCACCTACTCACTCACTCACTCACCCACTCACTCACTCACCCATTCACTCACCTACTCACTCACCCACTCACTCACCTACACACTCACCCACTCACTCACCTACTCACTCACTCACCCACTCACTCAC
>CM025640.2:7029821-7052433 GCA_014621495.2 Entosphenus tridentatus
CGAGTGAGTGTATCACGAGTGAGTGTATCTCGAGTGAGTGTATCTCGAGTGAGTGTCGAGTGAGTATCTTGAGTGAGTATCTCGAGTGAGTGAGTATCTGGAGTGAGTGTATCTCGAGTGAGTGTATCTCGAGTGAGTGTATCTCGAGTGACCGCGCACGCTTCGCGCTCTGCGCTGCGAACCCGGCCACGTGAGTCGATTGAACTATTTGAGTCATAGGTGAAAGATCAGGATGTGGCGAGCGGCTGCCAGGGGTTGGATGATTATGATGATGACTCGGCATGAGGGACCCCAAGCAGAGGACGATGCCCGCCCCCCTGCGCACGTTCTCGCGGCACCCCCCCCCCCCGGAGTTCCTGAGAACCGCGCCTCCTCTTCCCGGCTCGCACCGGCTATTATTCGTCCACGTGTGTGAGTTTGATTACGAGAGAGGAAGGCGAGGGACGAGAGATAAGATGGGGAAACGGGGCGGTGATGAAGAATAGAGGTGGGGGGGGTGCAGGGGGAGTGGTAACGGGTGAGAGAGAAAGGGGAAGGAGTTGAGGGAGAGGTGAAAGCAGTAGGAGAGAGGAGGTGAGGGGTGGAGGGAGTGAGTGAGGCATTAACTGGGCTCACGCTCGCTCCCCGATAACTCGGGGCGCCTCACAAGCTCAAGAGACAGTCCGAGACAGCGGCGCCACCACCACCACCACCATACAGGGTGCGTCCCGTGGGTGACGCACAGGGCTCTGATAGCGGAATCATGAGGAGCGTCCGCGCCGTAGGACCTCGAGCCCAGAATCACCATCATCATCAGCTGCTGGTACTGGTGGTGGTGGTCGTAGTGGGGCGAACCTCTGCGTGTTGGCTTAAGCCGCACTCCGGCTACGTCTCCTGTATAAACATGAATCTCACGGAGCCGCCTCCTCGGGACTTCCTCCCCGCGAACACCACGAACTTAGACATCTCCTTCAACAACATCTTGCGCCTCTCCCGTGCCTCGCTTCCGCCGCTGAGCTACCTCCAGGTGCTGCTGTTGGGCCGGCAGCTGCAGGGTCTGGGTCGGGTGGTGGTGGAGGACCTGGCTTTTGCCGAGCTGCCCCAGCTTCGCTGGCTGGACCTCGGAGGCAACGGCCTCCTCGTCCTGGAGCCCCGCGCGCTGTGGGGTCTGCATCGGCTCGAGAAGCTCCAGATGGACTACAACGGCCTGGGGAATGAGGTGCTGGAGGGCGACTTCTTTCGGGACCTCACCTCCCTGCGGGAACTCGACCTCACCGGCAACCGCCTGCGGCGCGCACGGCTCAGTCGGGTCTTCCTCTCCATGGCGGCCTTGAGGGTCCTCAAGCTCCGCAGCAACACAGAGCTGGAAAGTCTGTGCGAGGGAGACCTCGCGGCGCTCTCTGGACTCCACCTCGAGCTGCTGGACCTGAGTAACACTAAGATGTTCCAGGACACGGCCTTTAACTGGACAGAGTGTGGCAACCCCTTGCGCAACCTCTCCTTTGGCCTCCTGGACATTTCGAGCACCACATTTGGCCCCAGCAGCCTGCAGAATTTCCTTGAGAGTATTCGCGGGGTTCCCATAAAGAAGCTAAACTTGTGTTTCCTCCCCAACATCGGCAAGTCCTTTGCGTTCATGAACTTCAAGGAACCGGAGCGGGAGTGGTTCTTGGGACTGGAGAAGTCCGGCGTGGAGGTCCTGGACTTCTCGAGGAACCGCGTCTTCTCGCTGCATCCACGCGTCTTCAGCGCGTTCCCTGCCGTGTACTCCCTGGATGTGAGCAGAAACAAGGTGAACGAAATCGCGCCGGGCGCCTTCCAGGGCCTCGAAAGCCTGGTGTTTCTCAACCTGTCTTACAACCTGCTCGGCGAGATCTATGAGAGGAGCTTCAAGGACCTAGTGAACTCCCCGCTAGGCAACGTTGACCTCAGCCACAATCACATCGGCATCATCCAGGACACCGCATTCGCGGGCTTCCCGCATCTCACCATTCTGGACCTTAGGGACAACTCGATCCTGCAGCTACCGCAGCTAATGCTGCCCTCGCTGAGCTACCTCATGCTGGGTGACAACCGCCTGAGCAACCTGTATGACCTGCAGACCATGGAAAAGAGCCTCGTGTTCCTGGATGTGAGACGCAACCGGTTGCACAACCTGGGCGAGGTGTGGAGGGCCATGGCGTCGCCAAGTGTGCAGTTCCTGCTCTTTGCGGATAACGTCCTAAGGGAATGCCCACCCGAGGCCACCTCGTGGAGCCCAAACAATAGCCTCGTCTACCTGGACATTAGCGGGAACACGATGGAGACCGTGTGGGCCAGTGGCCACTGCATGGACATGTTCCACACACTGGGAGCACTGCAGAAGCTCTTCTTGGACAGAAACCTGCTCACGGCTCTGCCGGATGGGCTCTTCCTTGGCCTGAGCTCACTGCTTACGCTCAACTTGTCCAACAACCACCTGAGCAGCGTGAGTGCCGCCTCGCTGGAGCCACTGCGCAGCCTGAAGGTGCTGGACTTGGCATGGAACCGCCTCGTGGTGCTGGACCCCATGGCCCTGGGCCCCTTGGCCTTGCTGCAGCTCCTGGACCTGCGCGGGAACCCATTCCACTGCACATGCGCGCTCGTGCCGCTCCTCGCGTGGCTCAACTCCTCGGCGAGCGCCGCCGTGGCCTCCTTTCCCGACGCCCTCCGGTGCGCGTCTCCGTCCGAGCTTCAGGCGGTACCGCTGGCGCTGCTTGATAGCCAGGGCTGCGAGGAGGAGGACCCGCAGCTGGTGCGGCACCTGCGCCTCTCGCTCCTCTGTGCTTCCTCCTCTGCGGTGCTGCTCCTCCTCGTCGCCATGCTCGGCCACCGCTGCTGCCGCCGCCGCTTCTACCACGGCCTCGCGCGGCTCCGTGAGCTGCTCCTGACGTGGCAATGGGGAGCGACCCCCAAGGCGAACGAGAAACGTGCAGAGTTTTATTACGACGCCTTCGTGTGCCATAGCGATGCAGACTTCCCGTGGGTCCGTTCTGAGCTCCTGCGCCGTCTGGACTCGCGCGGGGGTCGCGACGGCCCCCTGTCCGTGTGCCTGGAGGCCCGCGACTTCGTGCCGGGCGAGGCCCACATGGACAACCTGGTCCGCGCCGTGGACGCGAGTCGCTGCACGCTCTGCGTGCTTACACGCCGTTTCCTGGCCGACAGCTGGTGCATGGAGGCCCTGAGGTTGGCGCAAGGTCGCGGAGGGGCCCTTGGGACCCGCCAAGATGTGCTCGTGCTGCTGCTGGGCTCCCTGCCCGAGTTCCAGCTGCAGAGGCATAGGCCCGTGAGGGCCCACTTGCAGGCGGGCCGGCCCTGTGTGCGCTGGCCCGAGGACCCACAGGACCGAGACTGGTGCGCAGATTTGCTCTTGGCGATGATCAGGCAGGGGGTACCGTGCGAAGGCCCCCAGGGGGGAACGCGGTTCCGCATGCGGTCCCTCAGGGCTGTGGCACCCCCCACGTGAAGGTGGGGGGAGGATGGGGGAGAGGAAAGGGTGCTTTGCCTGGAACCACCAGAATCAGAATCTTTATTTAGACTGGAATAATCTGATGAGCTATGAAGCTTTTTTTCACATGTCCAGTGGGCGCAGGTCAGACAGTTTCAACAACAAATTATACTTTTGATTTAAAGCTTTCGTGACTGCAGGGATTCATATTCTTGGTTCTTTCAGTAAAGTCACATAGGAGGGAAATAATAAAATGATTGCTTGTGTTGCAGTCGAAACGTCGTGAGAATTTTATTGTTTTATATTTTAATTATTTCTCTTCTACGTGACTTTACCGAAAGAACCAAGAATAACAAATTATACATCAACGTATAGGAGTGCAAAGTACAGGAAAGCCAAGCAAGTCACTAAATATAAATTAGAAGTATAAATTTAATAAAGTTTATAAGTACAAATTGCAAAAGTACATCAAATCCTGCTGATTTTTCAACACCCAATGCAATCTTGGGCAAGGCAGCAAAACAAAAACAATCCCAGACCACCCCAAGACAACACACAGTCCCTCGATAAAATTGCACATGAAAATGTAATTATAGATACATGGGGAAAGTTCAAAATGACATATCAAATTGGAAAATGTTTGTAGTATCCAGCACTAATCTGCTTCAGCATTTGTTAAATGAACATTTATGATGTTAAGGGAGGAAACAAGGTTGTTTCAAAACGTTGGTGTTGCAACAACAAAGGCTTTGTCACCTATTCCAATTCTTGTTCTTGGGACATTTAAAAAGCAATTATATGGACGTCTTAGGTTTAGCGGGTTTAACAATGAGATTAATGAATTCGCTAGGTATGGCACAGATTTGCCAATCAGGATTTAATGGATTAACAGGGCCCAATGTATCTAGTCATGTGAGATTGGATTGTAATTAGAGGTCACAATGGTGAGTCTATATGGCACATCCAGTGTAAATCGAAGAGCAGAATGACAAAGCGGGTTTTAATCTGTTTAGTGATTCATGAGTAGCTGATCTGTAAGCAGTGTCACAGTAGTCAAAAAGTGGTAAAATGATAGCTTCAGCAGTTTGCAGGTGCAAACGAATGGGGAAACAATGTTTGTATCTTTATAAAAAAAAATTGTATTCGATTTTCTTTGAGATGTGATCTATATGACGGTTGGAATGTAAATGTTGAGTCAATCAGTAAATCTAAGTACTTGATACAATCCGTGTGTTCAATTATTATGTTTCTGATATCCGTAATAGCTGAAGGGAATTAAATTGGATTTTTAAAAAAATATGTAAAAGAGTATTATCTTCCTTTTTTGGGGATTTAGAAACAATTTTAGTCACGAAGATTGATGTTGAATTGAGTCAAAATTGTGTTGGAGATTCTATTTGACTTCGTTTGAAGATTTACCTGATACTCGCATGACATTGTCATCAACAAAGAGATTTAATTCTGAGTGATTTAAGTTTAGTGCAAGATTGTTTAAATACAAGGAGAACAGAATTGGACCGGAAGACGCGTCTCTGTGTGGGATTGTTCAGAATGATCCATCACTGCGCTCGCTGAGACACACATAGAGACACAGACACGTGTACATACACATATACACTCGTGTAAAGACACACGTGTACATAGACATGAAACACGGGCACATACGAAGACTCCCTGTAGAGCTCACACAGGTTGTTGGGGCAATTGCTCTTCGTGAGATGCACCGAGGAACGGCGGCACGGTGCACGAGTTGGCGGTGTCACCAGAACCACACCAGCCCTGATGCTGATGATAGACGTAGCAGGTACCGTACTCATTTAGGGCTTAGAAGGTACAGCAGACATCCTGATACCATGAACTGGACTCGGGTGGCCGGGTTCGTAGGGCAGTGCGCTAACCACTCCGCCACCGCTCCCCACGCACACCCCTGCACGCGTGCGCTCCAAGTAAATACGCAATGAGCACTGCTACAGCTGCCGCGTATTCCGTAAGCTCAACGCGTCTCATTGAAACCCATCCCACTGCCACCGTATTCGGTGTTAATTAGGGATGGTGGGAGACGGAGAGTATTTTCCGGAGCTCAGTCCCGGACAGCTCCGGCTGACATTAAGCCCTGGAGTGTTGCCGGTCCAATACTCTCAGGTTTTTTTCGGTAAAGTCACGTAGGTAAAAATAACTAATAGAAATAATAGAAATAAAATAATAAATCACGAAGTTTCGGAGGCAACACAAGTCTCCGTCATCAGGTGGGACCGTCACAGCCACATTTACCGTATCAAACGTCGTGATTTATTATTTATTTCTATTATAATTTATATTATTTGTATTATTTATTTTTACCTACGTGACTTTAGCGAAAAAACCTAAGAGTATGAATCATTGCAGTCACGAAAGCTTCAAATCTCGAGTTGCCGGTCAAGTCAGCGGGTGCAGCTGCTGCGCTCCGGGATCCGCGGCAGAGAATCCGCTCCGGAATCCGCGGCAGAGAATCCGCTCCGCCTCCCAGTGACCGACCGCGCGATCCGCTCCTTCTCTCCCGTGCGGGGGGGAGGAAGAGGCACCCAAAACACGGAGCGGAGCACGGCGCCACAGAGCATGGAGTACGGCGCCTCCAGCAGGGAACGTGAATGGGCATGCGGGGATTGTGCGTGGTGAGGTAGAGCGTGTGGTGCGTGTGTGGGGTACAGTACGTGCATGTGTGTGTGTGGGGGGTGAGAGATTGGGGAAGTATGGCTGGGTGAGTGGCTGGCTATTAATGTTGGAACTCCACCAAAGATGACGCGCACGGACCTACAACTGGCTCTACGCTCGGCCTTGTTTACCTGCGGGGTGGCACGGGGGGGGGACCCGCTCACGTCTTTGTGCCACGTGGGTTCCTAATGGCCATCCTCACCCAGCGGGGGATGGGTGTGGGGTGCAGCCACGAGCCACTCTCTTCTGAGAATTAACCCGACCCACAGCTCCCTCTCCAACCCTTCCAACTCCCCGTGCCAGCTCCCGCCCAACAAACCACCCCGGTCCCCCTCCACCCACAGTCCTCCTCCTCCACCTCCCACGGTGCCTCCTCTCTGAAGGTGTTGCCACTTTCATCCACCGCGAACTTTTGATGTGTGCCCCCTCGCTCGGTGCATGGAGGCCAGCGCCGCGCTGTTGACGTGCGGCGCGTATCGGATTTCGTGGCGCGGCACAGCGGCTGGGGGCCGCAGGCTCCGTCCGCAGTCGTCGTGCGGGGTCCCCCCCCCATCCCATTCCTCCCCCATCCCTCCCACGTCCCCCCAGCAGCCGCCCACGTTGGTCGGGCCGCGTTGGCCGCAGCGTCGAGCTCACGGGAGCTGCGCGCCTCGGCGCTCGCGCGGAACGGAGCGAGGCGGCGGTGGTGCCAGGAGGAGGAGGACCCCACCATGAACCCGCCGTGGATTTCTGTCTGCGTCACTGCCGCGTTGATCCTCGGGCTGCTGCTGGGTCGGGGGCCACGGGCCGCGGCCAGGCCGACCGAGACGAGGACGCGCTGCTCCGCGCCCGACGAGGGCCTCCCGTGGCCTCTGCGTAATCCGTGCTTCCTCGCGTGTCTCCGGGACCACTACTTCCCGCACGCGATGGAGTCGGAGAGACTGAGCGCCTTCCCGCTGCGGCCAGGTAACGGTGAATACGAACACCAAAGCCAGACGTAACTCACATCCCCCTCCTCTCTCTCTCTGTCCCAAAGTTCGACTTTGGCAGTCGAACTTTGGCTGGTTCAGGTCGGAGCTCTGGGGGTGGTGGGGGCATGGAGCCATGGCGCCTTGGGGTTCGTGGGGCGCAGCGTTATTTGTGGGGGTTGTTTTCAATCGGTGGATGTTTGCTGCTGGTGTGAGATCAGTTCGGAAACGCAGACACTGGCTAAGATGAAAAGATAACATGTGTGCGAAGAAGCACGGAGAGGTGCACGTTTGGAGCATTATATGGGGCATGATATTGGCTGTTAGTCCGTGGGGCTTGGGCAAGACATATCAGGTTGAGGTTGTACCCGAGTCAAGAGCCGCATGGCTCACAAGGCTTTCCCTAATAAATGAAACTGAAAGAGACCATGGCCGATGGTAATTCTATGGGCAGTCGGAGATCAGCTCAGGAGTGAGATAGATTATGGCATTGCAGCACCGTGCGGGGATGGTGGCGGTTGGGACGTCAAGAAAGTTTCATCCAGCAGTGGATTAGATGATTGATTATAATGATTACGTTCGCGGGGGTAGAGGTGATTTGATGATTGCACACCTGCCCCGGGCCTCTGTCCCTCCGTGATAGCAGCAGAAGCAGCAACAGCAACACGTGTATTAATAGCGAGCAAATGAATACCAGGGCCCTTTTGCCTCGCGTTTATAATTAGGGTACTCCCCGGGTTCCAACCCCACGAAACATCATCACCCGTGAAAGCCACGGCGCTCTATCTATCTATCTATCAGGGGGATCAATATAATGTAGTGCAAAAAGTAGGATGGCGTGGAGAGGGGAGGGGGATTCGTCTCCCCGCTGTGCTCCACGTGGTGATGGAGATGGGAACCCACAACACGTGACGTAGGGGGACGACGAGATCCTAAGGTTCCTGTTCCTGGGCCCCCCTGGTTCTGGCCGGACCCCCTAGATCCAGAAAATCCGCACCTATGATTAGCTCGGTTGGCTGCGTAGGGTGCAAAATAAGCTCATCATACATACAACCCCTCGACTTCTTCGGCCCTGCATACTAAGCACCTGGTGCTTGGCCCCCTACTCTTTCTTATGTGTCAGACGTTAAGCCAGATTGCGCCTGCTTACTGCCTTGGTGGGAAACTGCCTACTCAGGAGATGTCAGTACAGGAAGTGATTCCTGAATCCATCTGTGCCGAGTTTTGAGCTACCACCTCGTGCACAACACTGCTGGTTTTATTCAAGTTTCTCCTGTTCACTCCCACACGAAGCCACGAACTCTCATCACTGATGTAATTAATGGGAAAACATCCACAATGTAGGAGTAGCACCCTCGTGACGGGGAGTCTTGAGCCTCAGTCTTCCCTGGGTAAAACAGTGGACACTGACACTACCCTGGTGCACATGCGTTGGGAAGAGCACTAACATCCATTGTCTCACTTTACCCCATCTTCCAACTCCCGCACTGAACAGCGTGGTGAGGTACCTTCAAGTAACCCCCACGACCTGAAAGTATGTACTGTATGTTTAACTTCTTTTGCACCGTACGTCGCCAACCGCGCTAATCAGAGGTGCGGGGGGGGGATGACAACAAACGAAACGCCAAAAGCAAACGACGCACGGCGTGAGGACGCACGCGCTCGTCCAGCAGCCGGCTGACAAACGGTCCACGATTGAGCAATCATCATCGTCACGTCGTCCCGAGACAATGCATTAGGATCTACATTCTACTCTCGTGAGTGATGGCAACAGCAGCAGCAAAAATGTCCAGTAGCTGAGATGCACATTGTGGAGGTCTCCTGCGAGCCACGACGCGAGTGCTTCGTGTAGTTTTGCTGTTCCTCGTCCGTTGAAAGAGCGCAGACTGCAGGGGTTTGCTATATATATGGTCCATAGTTTGAGTTGCGTGGTGACAACCGAATCTGTCACAGAGCAATGCAATACTTTTTGTTAGAGAAACGGCCCACGGATCCCTTCAAGTGACCGCCAAACAGTCGAGGGCGGAACTTGCCCATCCGCCCTGCATATGAGAGTAATGTTCGTCGCATGACAGTCGACCCGGCAATATGTCATGACAGCTGGAATTTAGCCGAATTAAGTGCAGAACAAAATGTTATTCTGATGGAGATTTGTGCATTCATTGGCAACCGGGTTAAAACTATCACTTGAATGTCCTGTTCTTGACCAAAACAGCACTGTTATCAAAGTTATTCAGAGTTGTAATGGAGCGAGGTTATTGCTATCGGAGCTGGGGGAAAAAGAGACTACGATGGTAGGGAATGATCATAGAATTGTTGGGACCTGTAGTGTGGTGAGTGGGCAATTGTATAAGAGGGTGAGTGGTTGAGCGTGTGAGGTGAGCTACAGTGACCTGCAGTGTGGTGGCTGAATATAGTATGGATGAGACGAAACGGTGTCTGGTAGACACGAATCCTCAACATGGGTTGGGTGGGGGAATGGCCGGCTTTATTCTATGCGGCTGCCTGGATTAGAACCCAGAAGCTCGGTGGCGCTCTGGGCCCCTCGCCCCCCCCCGCCGTGCGAGTTCCTAACGAGGAGGCTGCGGTTTCCCGCAGACGCCGCTGGCTGCTGGACCCTGAACGCGGCCCTGGTCGCGACGTTCGCGCATTCGGACTGCGCAGCGCGCGTCCTCATCCATGCTGAGTTCGCGGACCCGGGCTGCGCCTCCCCTCGCGGGGGGCCCTCGCCCAGCCTGGCGCCGCCCCAACCCAGCAAGCCGCCGATGCTGGTGGAGGCGGCCGGGGACCCTGGTGGGACCGCTCTTCTCCGCCCGCAGGAGCACCGTGCGGCGTTGGACCGGGAGCGCTACTGCGGCCACGGCTACGACGCCACGGGGGTGTTCGTGCTGGGGGCCCCGATGCGCGTGTGCGGGCCCTGCACGCCCTACAACTGGACCTTGCCCGGCGCCGAGTGCGAGAGGGGCCCTTACCCCCCGGTCCTCTGCGGACCCTTCATCACCGTGCTTTGGGGGGCGTGCCACCCCGCGACATCTTGTGTGCCGGTCGTGGACTAGGGGAATCACCCCACGTCTCTATCTCCAACGCTGGACTCTGGACTCAGGAGGAACAGTGGGGCCTCTGGGACATGGGAGCGGAGGCCCCAGTGGGCCCCGGGGGGGTTTATACAAGTGAAGCACAGGGCCCACGTGGCTGCTGGAGTTGTGCCCCCACGCCTGTGGGATAGTCGTCGTCCCCCCCCCCGGTCCCATGGTGTGGTTTTGGTTGAGGAGGCGACCTAGAGTTTGTGGTTGTATTCGTGATGGTGGGGTACGAATAATAATAATAATAATCTACACTGCTATTAACGCCTTTCATCCGGAGGTCACCACGTGGCGGGGTGAGAGGTGGAGTGAGGGAACTTGAGGCGAGAGGGTTAAGGGTGCATGGGGTGAGAGTATGTCGAGGTGAGTGTGGTGAGCAGCGCTCCAGTTAAGCTGTGCAGTACGTGGTTATGTTTGACAATTAATGAGTGCGATAGTGACTGCACGGCTATGCTGCTGCAGCTGAGCTCGCGTGGCAGAGAGAACAGAACGGAGCAGAGGGAGGAGCGGCCTCGTGGCCCTCACGGCCCGGGTTCATTTGGCCACACATTCCTCTAGGCTACAGCGGTAGCAGTCGTTCCTTGTGGAATACAAATAGTTTTTTTAAAATATAATACTACTGGTTAAAGAAAATGATCAAAACGTTGCTGAAATATTCGCATTGAAAAACTCCGTCGGGGATTTTTTTTACAGACTTCGCTCTTTGCACGGTAGTTGAACAGGAGGAGTTGAGTGAGATCGCAGTCACCATGGCTCTGGTCAAGCACTCCTCGCGCTGTGTTGATCCAGCTCGCTTAGTGCTGCACAGTAATGTCGGGGTAACGTCGCGTCCTAACCCTGAAACTGTAACATCCATCCCTCAACACACACACGGGAGCTCTTGTCTGGAGCGCTCGAGTGACGACCCGGGGTGAGTGGGGTGAGCAACTCGATCAAGAGACGTTCTGGGTGAGTGAGAGGAGGTGGCTAGGGGTATGAGGTGAGTTGGGGATGAGAGAGGTGAGCTTCAGGTGAGGTGGAGATGAGGGGCGAGAGGGCCACACTCACAGTGACTCTCGTGCCGGTGTGGAGTTCAGCGTTGAGCTGGCGATGTATTTGCCGCTTCATACCTATTTCCCCTCGCCACGGCTCTCCCTGGATCACTCACAACACATTCCTCACCATCACCCTCCCTGCAATGCACTTTAGGCTGAGGTTCCTCTGGGCCGGACTGTAGACGCGTCACGAATCTCCCACGTTGAGTTGATTACCGCATTCATCGTCGTCTCGGCCATCCGTTTGTTTTTGTTTTTGCCCGACCCATTGTTGGCCTGGGCGCGACGTGGGCTTGGATCCGCTGCTGTCGCTGCTGTATCTCTGCCGTATTGTGGCAAGTTTCCGATTTTTAAGCCCAATTTCGGATTTTATTCCCATATTTCCATATTTATATTCATTGCATTTGCATTTCCTTTCATTGTTTATTCGCTAAAATGTAATCATGATTTTAAATATTAATAATTTAATAGGTTCAGAATAGGTTTTCCCCTTTTTTCTGGCAACAAAACAGGTGTTAAGATGTTAAAACACCAAACTGAAACATTTTACAAGGAATCGTGTCTGCATTAACCACAATACTTGTGGTCAAAATGCAAACAAAAAACATACTCTAATAATATATGCATTGTCTTTGAAACTGATTGGTCCACACCAGAGACAGCTTTCTTTCGAGTCTCGTCTCAAACGGTGTTAGACCAGAGGACGCCAAAAGAAATCTGAATGTTTTTTTGTTTGCATTCTGACCATAAGTATTGTGGTTAATGCAGACATAATTCCTTGTAAAAGGTTTCAGTTTGGTGTTTTAACATCTTAACACCTGTTTTGTTGCCAGGAAAAAAGGGGAACACCTATTCTCATATTTTGGTACTGGCAAAGGAGGTCCCATAATTTAATGGATTTTTTTTCTCTGTCTCTCTAAAGTTTCAGCTGTGACGCGGTCCCATTGTACGAGTGCGACGTCATTGCCCGCATACAAGACGTCATGTGACGGCACTTATGTCGGGGGGAGTGCCGTCATGTAACCGCACTGGACAGGGGGGGGGGTGACGTCACTCCCGAGGGATATTTTTCGCGATTCCTAAATGTTTAGAGATGGGGTGCGCGGATTTGGGCCGAATCCAAACACCGACAGCGTGTCCATATGTTGCTGCTGCTCCTGTTGCTGCTCCTGTTGCTGCTGCTGTTGCTGTTCCTGTTGCTGTTGTTGCTGTTCCTGTTGCTGCTATTGCTGTTGCTGCTGCTGTTGCTGCTGCTATTGCTGCTGCTCCTGTTGCTGCTCCTGTTGCTGCTGTTGCTATTGCTGTTGCTGCTGTTACTACTGCTGTTGCTGCTGCTGTTGCTGCTGTTGCTGCTGCTCCTGTTGCTGCTCCTGTTGCTCCTGTTGCTGCTGTTGCTATTGCTGTTGTTACTACTGCTGTTGCTGCTGTTGCTGCTTCTGTTGCTGCTGTTGCTGTTGCTGCTGCTGCTGCTGTTGCTGCTGCTGTTGCTATTGTTGCTGTTATTGTTGCTCCTGTTGCTGGTGTTGCTGCTCCTGTTGCTGCTCCTATTGCTGCTGCTGTTGCTGCTGTTGCTGCTCCTATTGCTGCTTCTGTTGCTGCTGCTGCTCCTATTGCTGCTGCTGTTGCTGCTGCTGCTTTTGCTGCTGCAACGTCGCAGATCTTGCCGCAGCCGTGTTTGCCGCTGTGTCCGTAGCTGCTCTGTCGTTGTCTTTAGTTTAAACCAACATATCTTATATTCGTTTTTATACAAAGTTTTTAGTGCGCTTTGTGGTGATGCACGTGAGCAGAGGAGTTTTGTGTGTGTGTGTTGGAAGGCTGCTGCTGAGAGGCAGAGGAAGCTCACGTGGGGGATTGCTCCATAGGTAGTGGTGATGGATGGGGGGCTCACTTGTAAAAGGTGGGGAGGGTCCTGTTCCCTCCAAACCCGAGAAGCAGTGAAGAGCACGGGGTCGGGAGTGGGTTAGGGGTTGAGCTAGTACTCGTGTCTGGTTGGCCAGTTGGGGTTAGGGCTAATAGGATGTAGTTGGCTGGTTAGTTTTGATGTGGGGTAGGATCAGCACTAGTTTGGGGGTCATACAAGTACTTGTAAAATTGGTTGATTGGCTTAGGCTCGACGGTAGGAATAAGAACCCGCGGTTGGTTGGCTGGGGGTATAGATAACATACCGGCTATAATCACCCAGGAATGTCTGTCCTTAACGCTCGTGACGTCACTCCACATCGACCAGCCCCCTCATTAATAATCATAAGGTGACGCCCTCCAAATGGACCCCCCCATTCATAATAATTAGCGGGTGACGTCACTCCACATGGGGGGCCGAGGTGCCTCCTCCCCCCTCGGCGTCAACTCACAACCCTCACTACAAAGGCAGAACCCTCTGGTCACGTGATCTCCGTAACGCTGCTGAGACATAGAAGTAAAAAGGACGTCATGATGAACAAGGGATTATAACCTGTATATGAAATAGCTCTGTGTCACAGCGCCCTTGCAAATTGCCCACGCATTAATGCAGTGAATATCACGTCGCGGTCTGCTTTTCACTTGCAAGTTTCAGATTTACTGGACGGGCAAAATGCTAGTTCGATAATATTCGTGTCTGGATGGTTAGGCGTAGAGTTATTTACCAGTGTATGGTAGGGTAAGGGTTGATTAAGCACGCAGCCTCCTTAGTTGACAGAGCGCGCGTCTGGTCAAATAACAGCGAACTTTTCCCAAAACAGCCTCGACATTTGAACTATTTCAGTCATGAGCCTTTGGCTTCGTGTGGCAGGAAACCGGAGAAAATCCACCACGCATACGTGGGGGTT
The DNA here is from genome assembly GCA_014621495.2 of Entosphenus tridentatus. Lineage (NCBI taxonomy): Eukaryota > Metazoa > Chordata > Hyperoartia > Petromyzontiformes > Petromyzontidae > Entosphenus > Entosphenus tridentatus. Next base: position 7,043,829 of record CM025640.2, read on the forward strand.
GAGTTACGCACAAAGCTCTGCACAGATGAGTTTAAATAATTCGTTTATGTTTTTCCACCTTCTGGCCACCTTGCATCCAATAATAACTAGAAAGTATTTTCTGTATTTAAATATCGTTTAAACGCAGCAGTGGATCTTGCGGGAGCCGTGTCACCCAACGCGGACCTGGGACCCGACCCCCTTCGTGGGGCCCCTTAGGAAGGGGGAGCGGCGAGGGTGGTCCGGGGTCCTGTGCAGGATCGAGGGGGTTCACAGTGAAAGGGTCCGGCCAGTGCGGGTTGTGAAGAAACGCAGATACGCCGAGGGGCCAAGGGTTTAGAGAAGACGTCACCGGGATTCATCACTCACACAAACACACAATTGCGATATTGAGTTGGCTGCGATGCACAAATAACACCAAACGCAACATATTTGTCAATAACACTGCCCTAGAGAAGGGAAACTATAATAGTTGACCTTTCACGCTCTTCTTCATAGCAGAGCCAGAGCCAGAGAGAGGCCACATAGTACTGCAGACTGCGCTGTGCCGCACAGCGTGGTGCCTCATGGGGAGACTCGGGGTGAGGAATCCGGGGGTCGTGTGGCTCACAGAGGGTCCCCGTGAGAGTCGTTGCGTTCACAGAGTCGCGTCCCCTGTCAATGCCACACGATTTACCCCGTATTCTTGTACGGGGAAATTGAGTTTTCAGGTCCATACGGCGTATAGCCGTTTCAATACGGACAACAACAAAAATTGTTTTTTTCTGTGACTTCTCCCTTGTGATGGAAATTTGTAGGATGAACGTTGAGATTTATAAGGGGCACGGGGTGACCAATAAGGGTCTAAATTGGTCTGTAATAAGGTAGGGCATTGATAAGGCGTTGACAGGTATGGAGTAGGTGGCACCACTCCACTCACTGCGAGCTCGCGACTCTGGACTGTCGAGCGAGTTTCGTGAGTTGCGTGCTGCGTGGTGCACGGTGCGTTCTGCGCTATAAACCCGGCGACCCGAGTTCGATTCTCGCTCACGGCCAACACCGATGACGAATAATTGAACCGGTTCCTGGGCCTCCCCTCGGTCGACTCCGCTTCAAATGAGTACCTGGTGCGTTGCGTAATAAACATCGCCACTGGGGAGACAAAGGCAGCCGGGCGTGGTGCTGGCCACCCACCCCCTCGTGTACCGGCTTTCATAGGTGCTCGCTAACAGCACTTGCCCCACCGGTCTGTTAAGTTTATACGGGGGAGCTTTGTCTTTGTGCTGCACGGTGTGTCCTGCTGTGTCCCCTCGTGTGTTGCACCACGGGTCACAGGGGTCACGGGGGGTCACGGGATGCCGTTCCGTGTTCTCCAGTCCACTGCATTGCAGCATTCTCGTGCCACCGGACTGGTCCTGACAGTCCCTTCGTGCTCAAGCGGTATTGGTTATGCAGTACTACTGGCACGTGGTGCAGTACTATAGTATTGTATTACCCCTGTATACTGTATTAGTACTCGTGGTAATGTGTATTCTGTAGATTTTACTCTAGATGCAATTTTTTAATGTATGAGCACGAGTATATTCCGTAGTGTATACTGGAGGTGTATTTTAGTGTATAATGTAGATTATTGTAGTGTATACTGTGGATGTATTGTATACTGTAGGTGTACTATAGTGTATACTGTGGGTTATTGTAGTGTATACTGTAGACGTAGTGTATACTGGAAGTGTATTTTAGTGTATACTGTGGATGTATTGTATACTGTAGGTTATTGCATACTGTAGGTGTACTGCAGTGTATACTGTATATGCACTGTGTATTGTAGTGGGGAGGGGGTTTTGATATACAGAGTCAGAGTTGAGTAGCACAGCGATGGGAATGCGACTCGGGTTTTTATACCACGGCGAGAGGCGCTTGGCTCTCTACAGCAAATAAACAAAAACACCTTCACCGGTCCTGCTGTGTCACAGGTGTGTGTGTGTCACAGGTGTGTGTGTGTGTGTCACAGGTGTGTGTGTGTGTGTCACAGGTGTGTGTGTCACGTGTGTGTGTGTGCTGTGATGTGATCGAGGGTGATGTAGAGCAGCAGCTGTAATTAAATCCTTTATATTAAGTTCACTTGCTTGCTTGCTTGCGCGCTTACGACCGTGCAAATCTTTCGGTCGTTTTTTAACCCACTTCTCGTGATCCAATCGAGCTGACATTTTGCACACAGACTCGTTGTGCGTGACAATTTATTTTCGTGGAAAATTTTTTTCCAAAATTTTACACTTTTTAGGAAAAAAAAAATTATATTTAATTACCAATTGCTTAATGGTGGCAGGCAGTCATCTGACCCATAGGTGGCAGCCATCTCAAGCCAGAGGACGAGAGGACTCGAGCCGCCACGCATATAAAGGATTTATAGTGAAAAACTTTGTTTTTACGGGTTATTTTTTTTTACATTGAACTGGGTTTGAGACAGATAATTTCATCAGCAGTACGGGAGTGTCAGAATCGTTGCTGTAATGATGCCTCCGTAAGTTATTTGTAAATCGGGCATGCAGTCGCTGACCGGATAGTGTTTAATCGATTATTTATTAATCATCATTATCAAGTGCCATTATCTGCTGCTGCAATTGTTTGTGCCATAAGCTGCTCGTAAGATCGAAGCCAGGGGATCTTCGGGGTCAATACGGGTGTTGGGGATGTGGTGAGCCGTGGGTGCGGTGTTGTAAACATCGGGGAGACAAAGGCGGCCGGGCGTGGGGTTGGCCACCCGCCCCCTCGTGTGCCGTGCCGGCCTTCATAGGTGCTGCTCGATAACAGCACTTGCCCCTTCAGTCTGTCGAGGCTACAACGGGGGGATCTTTACTCTTTGGTTCTTTCGGTAAAGTCACGTAGGTAGAAAACAAAATAAGATTTAAATCGCGACGTTTCGATTGCAACACAAGCAATCATCATCATCAGCTGGGAAACCCACAGCAATAATTAGTTGTGGTTTTCCCACCCGATGATTGCTTGTGTTGCAGTCGAAACGTCGTGATTTAATTCTTATTGTTTTATTTATACCTCCGTAACTTTACCGCAAGAACCAAACAGTATGGATTCCTGCAGTCACGAAAACTTAAAATCTGGGGTGATCTTTACTCTTCGAGCGCTGGTCTCGGTGTTTCACAGCCGCCTCATCCAGCAGTGGATCGCGCCTGGCTGCACCCCCCCCACACACACAACCGCGCATGCGCAGAGCGCGCCACCGTCACGTGACGACACACGTGCCGCACTGTACGCACTGTATAGTTCGTGGACATCTCTCTCGTTTTCGTTCCAGGTCGACCCCGAGAGCCCCCGAGACCCCCAGATGCCGCTACCAGGCGACGTCTCCTCCCGCCGGGCGGGGAGGGGGACGACCCCGGGGCAGTCGCGTCTCCCTCCCCGGGGAGGGAAGCTGCAGCGGGGACGGGGACGAGGCTTATCGGCCCCGCAGCGAAGGCCCCAGAACGCGGGCCTCGACCCTCGCAAAAGCCCCGGGAAGCGGGTAGTGGCGCAGGGCTCCGAGGGGCAACCTGGAGGTGTGGCGCTGGCAGTCAAGGAAGGGGACGAAGATGAGAAAGACGAGAGCAGTGCAGAGAGCGACGCGGAGCTCGCTGGCGACGCCGATCAGGACAGCGGCTGGAAGCGAGGTGAGGTGAGGAGTCGCGTGTTGTGACTTTAATTTGTCGTCGGGTTGTTAACCGATTACCTTTTAACAGATATTGTTAACGGAAACAGGCAGCGGTAATGAAATGTTCACCCATGAAGACACGGATTTCCACGTGAGAACGCACACACGGCAAGGCGGCCTCAATCACCGCGTGGTAAATATCCGAATTGCTCGGGTAAAAGGTGCAGCCCTGTAAAAGGTGCAGCCCTGCAAATGCCCGCTCACGCTACTGCTGGTGGATGGGCCCCACCAATAGAGGGAGCTCTAAAGGGCATTGCAAGCTGCAGGCGTTTCTATGTGGCCGGCATATCGTTGCTTCACCAGTTTTTAAAAACCGCGAATACCGGTAGTACTAAATAAATCGATTTAACCACTCTAACCCAGAGTCTCTGTGTGCGCAAGCAGAGATGGCCGAGATGTCCTTGGAGGAGCTTCAGCGTTTGCGGGAGACCATCGGCACCAAGGAGTTCGAGCGCAGGAGTGCAGGGGCACGTGCAGCAGGAGCGGGGGGCGCGCCCAAGAGGAGCGACAAGAACCGGTCCCTCACCTAAACCTCCTCACCACTGTCCCACCTCATCACAACATCTTTCCAACACCTCACCACGTCTATCTCACCGTGACCCCGCACTGTCGTGTCTACCTCACCAGTGGCTTACCAGGGTGTCCACCTCACCATATCCACCTCACCACATCCGCCTCACCACATCCGCCTCACCACATCCGCCTCACCACATCCACCTCACTCTGTCTCAGTAAGTTGTGTTCTGCCTCTCACAGGCCCGTGGAGATGTCTTCTAAGCGCCCTGTGGGTCGCCTGCGCCAGGTGATCTCAATGAAGAAGGAGGTGAAGACACACGACCCTCCCTTTCCCCATGCCCCCTCTCCCATGGATACCCCTCCCACGCTGCCTTATCTCTTCCCCCCATGCTCTCACTGGGTGATAATAGTATGATTTAGGGTGATAGTGACAGCCCAGTCGTATCGCGTTCACCCTTGTTGCAGAGGTTTGTGGCCAGGCTGCCCTGGTTATTACTCCGGTGTGTATGTACCATGATAACCATAACATATGCACCATTTGCTTCAGAGTGGGCATTAAAGAGCTCGTGTTGTCATTTGAAGAAGAGTAGACCATTGTGTGCCAGCATCATTGTCCAAATCTGCGAAATTTGAAAAATTACACCCCAAATTACTTAATTGGGAAACGCATCGTGACATCGCTCCGTTATGAAAAGAGCCCCGGGACTCAGTGAGGCTTTTCTCGGTAAACAAGTGCAATAAATCCGTATAGTGTATAGATGCAACTATATCCCAAGACACTGTTCTCAAGGGGTTTGTGTGTATATTTAAGAGAGGCAGTCATAGGTAGAGTGAATGTGGAGGTCTTGAGCCTCGACTTGAATTGTGAGGCTCTCATAGGTAAATGCGCATATTGATAGGAGCCATGCGTCACCTACTTCTCTTCTCTCACAGGTTGTGCGGGACCCACGGTTTGATGACCTGTCAGGGACATTCAGCGAGACCATCTTCCAGAGCACCTACAGCTTCCTGGACTCCATCCGTCAGCGTGAGAAGAAGGTGGGGGCAGCACCGTGACCGTTCCGTGTAGTGGGATACGTGAGAGACACGCACACTGGATCGTGAGGTACGCGTGCTTGTGTGCATGTGTCTACGTGCTTCAGGAGCTGGAAAAGGGGCTGAAGAAGGTGAAGTCGAGTGGTCGGAAGCAGGAGATGGAGTACTTGCTGCAAAGGATGGTGAGGGCGGGGCGATGGGCAACACGTCCCATGCAGCGCAAGCTTTACGGCTGCACATTCTCGCGCACCACCGTTTAAACACTTCATTTGCCATTGTGGAGCATCGTGTGGTACACAGCCATAAACAGGCTGCTGTATGCAACATTTAAACAAGGCATTTAAACCTTCCAGGAAATACTATTTTTTAAGTTTTGCGTATTGGACTAGAGAAATGTATGTTTTATGCATAGAGACGGACTCTTGCCTGCGTGGTCACCTGAACGGTGTGGTGGTCGTGGCCATGTTGTCGTGGTTGTGTGGTTGTGGGTGTGCAGTCGCTTGACCTGTGTGGTTGCTTGACCAGTGTGGTTGTGGATGTGTGGTTGCTTGCACTGAGTGGCTGAGTGGTTGTGGTTACGCGTGGAACAGGAAAACCAAGAGAGAGCAAAACAAAAGCAGGAGAAGCGGCAGGAGGCGGAGTTGAAGGCGAAGCGTGAGGCGCGGGAGCTCATGCTGCAGGGACACTCTCCATTCTACGCAAAGAAATGTGAGCCCCCCATCCTTCCTCCACCCACACACATGCCCCCCTACCCCGTGTGGTGGCACAGGAGTGAACGCTAACCCCTCCTCCCCCCACTGTCTGTGCCCCCCCCTCCCACCACAGCCGAGCTGCGCAAACAGGAGTTGGCAGAGAAGTACCAGGCGCTCAAGAAGTCAGGGAAGGTCGACAAATTCCTGAGCCAGAAGCGCAAGCGCAATGCACAGCGGGACCGTCGGAAGCTGCCCCCCCCCAAGAGGGAGCGGAGTTGCCCAGGAGGGCAGGAGTAGAGGGGGCAGCAGAAGACCAGCAAGGGAACCAAGGGGACTGTTGGGGGCCGAGGTCACGAATGGGCACCTTGTTCATATTTGATATTTTTTTTTATTGTGCATTATGGCTTTATTGCTAGAGGATTTGCGTGTAATTGAAATAAAGTGAGCATGTTGTTGAACCCGTCGTTCTGTTTCACTGCTGTTCATGATGGTGGGGGGGAGAAGGTGGAGGAAAGTGTTGCTGCTGACCCATTGCAGGCCTGAAGTCAGATTTATGATTGGAGGCCCAACTTTCAATTCATAAGTTCCTCGTGAGCTGACAGTAAATCGTTATCGGCGATGATCAATCCACTGCTGGATGAAGGCATCCCTACTCCGTTGTTACCACCCACGATCCTGCGTTACAACAATCCTTCCTGCATTTACACACCCTCTCGAATGTGTTCCATTCCTCAGCTGCCACTCCGTTATTTTTTTTGGCCATTGCCCATTGTCCCTTCCAGCTGTGACGTGTCTTGCCAAAACCTTACTTTTTAAACAGTTTGGGTGATCATTGGAACCTCAATGGCATCATCTGGTCCAACCCATGTGAGACTAGGCTCTAAGGAAAGCTGTCTCGGGTGTGGACCAATTAACTTCAAGGACAGTGCATACATTATCAGTTATGTTTTTTGTTTGCATTATGACTGCAGGTATTGTGGTCTATGCAAACATGACTCCTTGTAAAAAAGGTGTCAGTTTCGTTGCCAGATAGAAGGGTAAAAAACTATCAGTTTGGGTGATGTCTCTAACCTGTGTTCGTTCTCTAATCCACACGCTCCTCGTCTCATAGTTCCAAGTGTGCATCTCTCCACGCTTCTCTGCACACCTTTCATTTGTATTTTTCATGAATGGCCTTGACTCTCCTGATCCATACGTCACAGCAGGGAGTGTGTGGGCTGATTAAATACCTCTAGACGCACATGGCTGTGTTTTCATGACCAAGTTCAGCTTTCCAAAAGCAATCGTACCTCTTGTGCACCTGTCCTGTGATTTCGGACGCATTCAACAGCTGCCCTGGGGACTCGGTATACGCACGCGCGCTCTGCAGTTTTCCAGTTGTCTCCGACAGACGTCTCCAAATGCTGAGTGAACGTATTGCGCGTGACCTGTTTTGTTCCGTTATCCCTAGCCTTCTCTTTGAAGTGCGTGTAACGTTTCCTGCCGTTCGTTCCCATACCGATATAAATTAAGCAAGACGAAAAAAGAGATGTCTTCGGACACGATAGAGATTAGGGGATTCATGAGTGTTTATGATAATTGTTTTTTCATTAGATAATGCAGGTTATACCACTGGGGCATCCGATCCAATAGGAGTCATTAGCTTTTGCTAAGCTTCGGCCGAGCGCCACCATAGATGGCGGAACGCCTTGGCCAGCTGATGAGAATTACAGAGCGTACGAGGAGATGGACGTGAGATAAGGGGGGGGGCATGGGACATGGGCCCCTTTGCCCTCGATCTGGCACCACGAGCTCCACGAGGCGAACCGTGACCCCGACGCGGGGCACGCTGGGATGACGTCACGCTGTAGCCGAGCGGCCGAGCCGGGAGCGCACGGAGCTCTGTGCGTTTCCATCGCTACCCCCGTTACCCGAGCAACCCCGTTACCCTAGCAACCCCGTTACCGCGTTAAACACCACCGTGACACCACTCGATACCCTCGGCATTGCGCGTGGCGTCTCGCGGGCGCGCGAAGTGAGTCCAGGGCGGCCATAAATCCTGCAGCCGCGGGTAGGTGCCGCGCGGGGGGGCGGGGTGGAGATGGTGGTGATGATGGTATTGATGATGGTTGGTAGTAATGGTGGTGGTAATATTGCAGATCGTATTGATGATGATGGTTGTGATGATGGATAGTGGTGGTTAGAATGACGGTAATGATGTTGCTAGTGATGTTCGTGATGATGTTCGTGGTGGTGATGTCGATGCTGATGGTATTGATGATGGTTGGTAGTAATGGTGGTGGTGGTGGTATTATTGCAGATCGTATTGATGATGACGGTAGTGATGGTTGTGATGATGGGTAGTGGTGGTTAGAGTGACGGTAATGATGTTGCTAGTGATGTTCGTGATGATGTTCGTGATGGTGATTGTTGGTAGTGATGGTGGTGGTGATGATGATGTCGATGGTATTGATGATGGTTGGTAGTAATGTTGGTGGTGGTATTATTGCAGATGGTATTGATGATGATGATGGTTGTGATGATGGGTAGTGGTGGTTAGAGTGATGGTAATGATGTTGCTAGTGATGTTCGTGGTGATGGTAATTGTTGGTAGTGATGGTGGTGGTGATGATGGTTATGTCTATGGTATTGATGATGGTTGGTAGTAATAATGGTGGTGGTATTATTGCAGATGGTATTGATGATGATGGGTAGTGGT
>CM025640.2:7057433-7090590 GCA_014621495.2 Entosphenus tridentatus
GTGTGTGTGTGTATTGTGTGTGGGCGGTGTATTGTGTGTGTGGTGTGTGTGTGTAGTGTTCAGTGTGTAGTGTGTGTAGTGTGTAATGTGGGGAGTGGTTAGCGCGCTGCGCTACAAACCCGGCAACCCGGGTTCAATTCCCGCTCACGGCCACCACCAGTGATGATTATTTGAACCGGTCGCGGGCCTCCCCTAGGTCGACTCGGCCTCAATCGAGTACCTGGTGCGGTGTGTAAACATCGTCGCTAGGGAGACAAAGGCGGGAGGGTGTGGTGCTGGCCACCAACCCCCTCGTGTGCCCAGTCGGCCTTCATAGGTGCTCGCTAATAGCACTTGCCCTAACAATCTATTCAGGCTATATGGGAGGATGTTTGTGTGCAATGTGTATGTGTTTTTTATTACTGTACTGTATTATATAATGTGTGCTTATGGTATGTGCACTGTGTGTGTACGTCCATTATTCATTCATTGTGTACATTGCGTAGTGTGTGCTTTAACGTGTATGTTTTGTGTGCACGTGTGTGTGTTACGTATGTGTACTGTGTGTGTTTGCAATTGAGTACATATCGTGTGTGAACAATGTTTGTGTTGTGTGTGTATTGTGTGATGTGTCCACGTTGTGAATACAGCGTGCATATTGTGTGTATTGTGTGATGTGTTCACGTTGTGAATACAGCGTGCGTGTTGTGTATATTGTGTGATGTGTCCACGTTGTGAATACAGCGTGCGTGTTGTGTGTATTGTGTGATGTGTTGACGGGATGTAACTGATTAATGTGATTGGTGGCATCCATAACGCAGGGGTCCCGCGGATTGATAATCTGTGGTGTGCGATGGCTCTGGGGGGTGGGGTGCAGGGATGTGCTGTGCAGGGAGGTCGGGTGCAGGGAGCTGTGGGGTCCAGGAGGACACTCGGTACAAGAGGTGGAGTACAGGGAAGTGGGGTGCAGGAGGCGGGGTGCAGAAGGCGGGGTGCAGGAGCTGGGGTTCAGGAGCTGGGGTGCAGGAGGTGGGGTGCAGGAGGTGGGGTGCAGGAGTTGGGGTGCAGGAGGTGGGGTGCAGGAGCTGGGGTGCAGAGATCTGGGGTGCAGAGATCTGGGGTGCAGGAGGTGGGGTGCAGGAGGTGGAGTCCAGGGAAGTGGGGTGCAGAGAGCTGGGGAGCTGAGGTGCAGGAGGTGGGGTGCAGGAGGCGGGGTGGAGGAGGTTGGGTGCAGGAGCTGGGGTTCAGGAGGTGGGGTTCGGGAGGCGGTGTGCAGGAGGTGGGGTGCAGGAGGTGGGGTGCAGAGAGCTGGGGAGCTGAGGTGCAGGAGGTGGGGTGCGGGAGCTGGGGTGCAGGAGCTGGGGTGCAGGAGCTGGGGTTCGGGAGGTGGGGTGCAGGAGGTAGGGTGCAGGAGGTGGGGTTCGCGAGGTGGGGTGCGGGAGGTGGGGTTCAGGAGGAAACTCTATGCAGGAGCTGGGGTGCAGGAGGTGGGGTGCAGGAGGAAACTCTGTGCAGGAGCTGGTGTGCAGGAGGTGGGGTTCAGGAGGTGGGGTTCAGGAGGAAACTCTGTGCAGGAGCTGGGGTGCAGGAGGTGGGGTTCAGGAGGTGGGGTGCAGGAGGTGGGGTGCAGGAGGAAACTCAGTGCAGGAGGTGGGGTTCAGGAGGTGGGGTTCAGGAGGTGGAGTCCAGGAAAGTGGGGAGCCCCGACGGAGGCAGGGTGGTGCTGGGAGGTGGGGTGCAGGAGGTGGGGTGCAGGAGGAGGAGGCAGGGTGCAGGGAGGCTGTGGCTCGGCTGGAGGTTTCGTCAGCATAAGCAGCGTCGTGACGCTTGGGAGACGCGCGCCTCCGAGCCGTGTGGGTTCGAGTTCGAGTTGGGGTCAGAGCTGTGAGTGGGAGTTCGATTCGGGTTAGAGTGAGTGGTAGCGGGGGCTAGGGGTCATAAAGGTAGATTACAAATACTGTCCAGTAGAGCCAGCGTTAGAGTTAGTGTGGGGGGGTTTGTGGTCGGGTTAGAGGCAAATTTATGGCTCGGGATAGAATAAGAGATCGAGTCATGGTTAGATATACAGCTGAATAATGTTGGCGTTAGGGTATAATTGGGATTATCGTAACGGGTTAGGGCTAGATATGGAGCTGGAGTTATGGTTAGAGATAGGGTTAGAGTTCGAATCAGTGTTAGTGTTCTGCTTGTGTCTCTGAGCGTCTTTCGCTAAAAAGAGCCGAGTGATGTCATGACCTTGGGGGGGGGGACGGGGGAGCAAGGGGGTGGGGGCGGGGGATCGATGCTCGACGCGAGGAAGCGCCGATGGGGCTGGGAGGGCGGGGACATCGCCCGGGAAGGGCGTCGGCTGCGGTCGATACTTGTGATGATGATGGCTACTGATGGTGGTGCTGATGGTGGTGGTAGTGGTGATTGTGTTGGCGTGGGTGCTGGTGAAATGTGGTGGTGATGTGGGGAGCGGTTGTGTAGCGGTTAGCGCACGCCGCGCTACCAACCCGGCGACCCGAGTTCGATTCCCGCTGTTGGCCAGCACCAGTGACGATTATATTATCTAAACCGGTCCTGGGATTTCCCTCGGTCGACTAAAATGAGTACCTACTGCGGTGTGTAAACATTGCCACTCAGGCGACAAAGGTGGCCGGGTGTGGTTCTGGCCACCAACCCCCTCCGTGTGCCGTGCCGGCCTTTATAGGTGCTTGCTAACAGCACTTGCCCCAAAAAGTCTGTTATGGCTATACGGGGGATCTTTGTTTTTGCTGGTTATTATTATTCCACTCATTTTCCCAGGAAAGTCTCGCTGAGTCTCAAGACTCATTTTCAGAAAGGTCCTGTTCAGTTTTCGCAGGAGGGGCTGATGTTTTTGGTATTTGTAATGCCAGTTGAGTAATTTGCAGGTTAATTTTCAGCATTGGGATATTTTGTCCAATAACCGTTAAATTGTGGTTTTGTTTTAGCTATGGGAAGAAACCAGAGAACCCATAAAAATCTCGATTAGAACAGGGGGAGCACATACAAACTCCACTCACTCAAACTCACACACACCCGCGCGTGCACATACACACACGCACACACTCACACACTCATTCAGACACTCACTGTAGCGCTCACCCACATACACACTCTGCAAAACAGGGGGGTGATATATTTCAAACCCAGGCCATTCTTGTTGTGAGGCTCTAGTGTTGCCACCGTGCCACCCTGCTGCCCGTGATGTTACGGTAACGGTGGTGCCCTCGGTGCCGTGCGGTGCAGTGCAGCTGACGCCGAGGCCATGTCGACCGTGGTGTTGGTGCGCGAGGAGCGGCCTAGCCGCCTGTCGCAAGAGGAGATCCTGTCGGGCACGCGCACCGTCATGCAGGGGCTGGAGGCGCTGCGTGGGGAGCACACGCTGCTGCTGCACACGCTGCTGGAGGCGCTGGCACGTCCGCACCACGCCGCCACGGTGCGTGGGCACAACCGCGATGAGGACGGAGATGAGGATGATGACGTCGTCACCGAGAAGACGCAGCTCGTCAAAAAGAGCCTCGACATGATCGACCTGGGGCTTGGTGAGGCGCAGGTGAGGGCTTGGGGGACAAGCGGCCGAGCGATTGGACGAGCGAGTGGGCGAATGGGCTGTGGAGTGAGCGGGCAGGTGAATGAGAGAATCTGCGAGTGGTCGGACGGGAGTGCAAGTTGACGAGTGGGCTTTTGGGCTGGTGGACTGTGGGGTGAGCAGGTAGGCGTATGTTTGGGTGAGTGGGTGAGTAGTCAGGGGAACTAAAAGATAGTTGGATTTGCCGGCAGGGCAGGCAAGCCTGACTCGGGCCGACGCCAGCTCGTGTTTCCAGTCTGCGCTCTCGAGCCTCTCGCGCTGCCCACCCCAGGTGATGATGGCGCTGACAAACCACCTAAACTCGATGGAGTCGGAGAAGCAGAAGCTGCGAGCGCAGGTGCGGCGCCTGTGCCAGGAGAACCAGTGGCTGCGCGACGAGCTGGCCGGCACGCAGCAGAAGCTGCAGCGCAGCGAGCAGGCCGTGGCGCAGCTCGAGGAGGAGAAGAAGCACCTGGAGTTCATGAGCCAGATGCGCAAATACGACGATGACCTCTCTCCCTCGGTGAGCCTCACCACACCGTCCCTGCAACACCGCTGTGGCTACATTACCCCCCCCACCCACATCGTTACAGCCGCACTGGACACACCATTGCGGCCACATTGTTTTTCGGCCACACACTGCTCGCTGCTGCTACACTATCCTGGCCAAACCACACGAGCTACGTCACACCTGTATTTGTGGATGTACGTGTGTCTGGGTTTGTCCGAGTATATGTGTATACAGGAGTGGTAGTGTAGCGATTGGTGTGCTGTGCTACCAACCAGGCAACCTGAGTTCGATTCCCACTCACCACCAACTTTAGGTGATCAATATCTGAAGTCGTGGGCTTCTCCTAGGTCGACTTAGCCTCAAATGAGTACCTGGTGCAATGTGTTAACATCAGCAGTGAGGCAGCAAAGGTGGCGAGCGTGGTGCTAGCCACACACCCATTCGTGTGCCGTGCCTGCTAACAGCATTTGTCGCAAGAGTCTGTTTAAGCTCTCGGGGGATCTTGGCCTTTGTGTGTGCATTGCAGGACGACAAGGACTCCGTGTGCTCACGGGGAACTCTGGACGAGCTCTTCCGTGGGGAGGAGTCCCTCAGCGACCAAGGTGAGCTCACAAACTCGCCTCACCCGCATGCACGCGCGTGCACGTATGCATGCGTGTGTGTGACATGCATGCCTGTGTGTGTGTGTGCGTGGCCCTGCAGTGCACGTGAGCAGTGCGGCATCGGTGGGCGCGCTCCAGGCTGGTTACGAGATCCCGGCGCGGCTCAAGACACTCCACAACCTGGTGATCCAGTACGCATCGCAGGGCCGCTACGAGGTGGCCGTGCCGCTCTGCAAGCAGGCGCTCGAGGACCTGGAGAAGACGAGCGGCCACGACCACCCGGACGTGGCCACCATGCTCAACATCCTGGCGCTCGTCTACCGGTGAAGCACGACTCGTAACACCAACGCACGCACGCACGCGCCTCGTAACACGCACACACACACACAACGTGCTGTTGGTATACAGTGGTACCTCGGTATACGTCGTTAATTCGTTCCAGAAGGTAGGACTTGTACCGAAAATGACGAATACCAAATTAATTTTTCCCATAAGACATAAAGGGAAAGGAAATAATCCGTTCCAGAGTATAAGAAATGATATTTTATATGGCATATTAGACATTAATGGGGTTGTATAAAATAATTTAGACACTACTTATTACTAAAATGCATACATAAATTTGAAAAAATGCATAAATAAATTGAAATAACTTGAAATAAAAACAAAATGTAACGTCACTTTACCTTGCTGAGAGGAGTTTATAGCCTACGGGGATGGTGGTGAGGAAGGGGAGGAGGAGGAGATGTTATTTTTTGGAAGGAGAGCCCCCTTCCATTAAAACTTCAGGAAGCTGAAATTCTGTGGTTTTTTCTCTTTTTTGCCTTTTTTATTGACTTGGACCTGGTTGAGGCTCACCAGGTTTGAGTTTTGCTAAAAACCTGCCCATTGAAGTTTGTTTTTGCCTTCTTCTAAGAATGTTCCTGAAGTGTGACATTGTCTGGTCATTCCACACAATACTGTTACGGCTTGTTAGAGCCGTAACAGTATTGTGTACGTGGGTACTGTACGCGGTGACTCATTCCGACCCATACAAGTTTTCGCAAGCGCGTCGTATCCCAAGCAAGACGTCGTATCCCAAGACATTTTTTTCTCGTCAAAACACGACGTATACCAAATTCGACGTATTCCAACGCGGTCGTATTCCGAGGTATGACTGTATTTTGCCCATGTCGCCGCCCAGGGATCAGAACATGTACAAGGAGGCTGCCAAGATGCTGAACGATGCCCTCGCCATCCGGGAAAAAACCCTTGGAAAAGATCACCCAGCCGTGAGTACCGTAGTCCACCATCACCACAACCAAACAAAGACAAAGATCCCCCATGTAGCCTTACCAGATTTTTGGGGCAAATGTTGTTAGCAGGCACCTATGAAGGCCGGCACGGTACGCAAGGGGGTGGGTGGCCAGGCCCACACCTGGCCGCCATTGTCTCCCTAGTGGCGATGTTTATACACTGCACCAGGTACTCATTTTGAGGCTGAGTGGACCTAGGGGAGGCCCAGGACCAGTTCAGATAATCGTCACTGGTGTTGGCCGTGAGCGGGAATCGAACTCAGGTCACCGGGTTCATGGCGCAGCATGCTAACCGCTGCACTACCGCTCCCATACACAGACTCCATCTCACCCGCATATGATCACACACGCACCATCACACACACGCACACACCATCACACACACAGTCCTCACCATACGCGCTCACCTACTGTGGGCCCCGTGTCCCTGCAGGTGGCGGCCACCCTCAACAACCTGGCCGTGCTCTATGGCAAGCGCGGCAAGTACAAGGAGGCCGAGCCGCTCTGCAAGAAGGCCCTGGAGATCCGCGAGAAGGTGGGTGCACGCGTGTGGAATAAGTGTGTGCGTCCGTTTTGTGCGAGTGTGTGCATGCGTGAGTCTGCATGTGTACGTGTGCGAATGCTTGTGCGTTAGTGTGTGCGCGTGTGTGGGGAGCAGTGGCGTAGTGATAAGCAAGCTGCGCTGTGAACCTGATGACCCGAGATTGATTTTCACTCACGGCCAACATCAGTGCTGGATATCCGAACCAGTCCAGCAGACGTTCCGTCAGTCATCCCAGCCTCAACACGAGTGCCTGTTGCGGTGTGTAAAAGTCAGGGAGACGCAGGCGGCCCGGCGCAGCGCTGGCCACACCCACCCCTCGTAGGTGCACCGTGCCGGCCTTCGTTGAAATTCGACAGCAGTTGCTCCAACAGTTTGCATGGGCTACATGGGGGACCTTTGTCTTTGTGTGTAGGCGCTAGGTAAGGACCACCCGGACGTGGCAAAGCAGCTGAACAACCTGGCGCTGCTCTGCCAGAATCAGAGCAAGTATGGAGAGGTGGAGCACTACTACCAGCGCGCGCTCGACATCTACGAGGGGCGGCTGGGCCCCGACGACCCCAATGTGGCCAAGACCAAGAACAACCTGGTGCGTGCGGGTACACGTGTGTGTGTGTGTGTGTGCGCTCGTGTGAGCACACGTGTGTGTGCGCTCGTGTGAGCACACGTGTGTGTGCAGTTGTGTCAGTACACGCGCGTGTGTGTGAGTACATGTGAATGTGTGTGCGCTGCAGGCATCCTGCTTCCTGAAGCAGGGCAAGTACAAGGCAGCGGAGGCGCTGTACAAGGAGATCCTCACTCGGGCTCACGAGCGCGAGTTCGGCGCCATTAACGGTAAGAAGCCACGCCACGCTCGGTGAGGCTTGGAGTAGAGCTCGGGGTGAGGCTTGTGGTGAAGGCGAGGGTCAATCTGCATGGGTAGAGCTCAGTGGAAATGCTAGAGTGGGTGTAGCTGAGCGGTGGGAGCATTGTTTGGTTACGGGTTAGGGTTCGATTAGCGTGAAGGTTGGGTTAGGGTTGGGTGTCGTGCTGGTTGTGTGTGAGAAGTGAGAACGGCGGGTGTTGTGGCGTGCTCACTCTGGGCGCCGTGATTGTGTTGGGTGGCGCTGCCCTGTGGCTCCTGCAGGAGAAAACAAACCCATCTGGATGCACGCGGAGGAGCGCGAGGAGACAAAGGTGCGCAGCCAGACATGGCACAACACACATATGATCGCTGCGACCGATGGCACCGTGGATCGTGTGCGCGTGTCTGTGTGGGGAACGGTGGCGTAGCGGTTTGTGCACTGCACGACAAACCTGCCAATCCGAGTTCGATTTCTGCTCATGGCCAACACCAGTAATGGTTATCTAAATTGGTCCTGGGCCTCTTCTAGGTCAACTCGGACTTAAATAAATACCTGGTGCGGTGTGTCAACATCCCCACTGGGGAGACAATGGCGGCCAGGCGTGGTACTGGCCACCCACAACCCTCGTTTGCCGTATCGGCCGTCATAGATGCTCGCTAACAGTACTTGCCCCAAAATACTCTTCAGGCTATTTGGGAGATCTTTGACTTTGTCTTTGTGTGTGTGTGTGGCTGACGGTGCCGTG
The DNA here is from genome assembly GCA_014621495.2 of Entosphenus tridentatus. Lineage (NCBI taxonomy): Eukaryota > Metazoa > Chordata > Hyperoartia > Petromyzontiformes > Petromyzontidae > Entosphenus > Entosphenus tridentatus. The sequence goes on from CM025640.2 coordinate 7,065,526, forward strand.
CGCCAGGGCAAGGGCTGGAATGCTGTGAAGGAAAACGGGTGGTACCGCACCTGCAGCATCAACAGGTGCATCCCACGCAACAGCCCTGGGCTCATCCGCATTACAAGAGGCTCGTTCGGAACGAGTGCAATCGAAGTGCGGTCACCTTCACTTCAGCTGACAGGACTGCACTTGATTGAGTTAGAATTGACCCCAGGTCTGTTACACATTCCAACCTCAACTCCCTCACCTCAGCCTTTCACCTCTACTTTGTGGCAGGATGGCGTCGTGATACCACTGGTGCCTCGCAGCAAGAATCGCCTGGGTTCGATTTCTGTTGACGACCAATAACAGTGGCGAATATCTTAACCAGTCCCGGGCCTCCCCTAGGTCATCTCAGCCTTTAGTGTTAGAGTACCTGTTGCGGTGTGGCCTCCCACCTCCTTGCATCCCATGCCAGCCTTCATAGCAGAGGTCGCAACCGGGTACCCGATACCCGTACCCTACCCGATACCCGGCTACCCGTACCCAGCCGGGTACGGGTAGCCGTTTGCGATCCTGGTGCGGCCGGGTACGGGTACGGGTAGGCCGTGAGTCACTGGTGAGTAACCGTTTGTCACTCATTTCGGGTAGGGTATGGGTACGGGTAGGGAACGGGTACCCGTACCCGGCCGGGTACGGGTATGGGTACCCATTTGCGACCCTGGTGCGGCCGGGTACGGGTAAGGAATCAAAACCCGTTTGCGACCTCTGCTTCATAGCTGCTCGCAAACAGCACTTGCTCCTTTATTCTGTTCAGGCTGTACGGGGGATCGTTGACTTTACGCTCGCGGTGTGTGCGTGCGTACAGCCCAACTCTGGCCACGACTTTGAAGAACCTGGGAGCTCTCTACCGGCGGCAGGGGAAACTGGAGGCGGCCGAGACGCTCGAGGAGTTTGCCTCTCACTCGCGCAAACAGGTGAGCCCCCGGAACTCCCCGGAGATTAAACGGCTCGGGCAAGGGGTCGGGCAAGGGGTCGGGCAAGGGGTCGAGAGAAAGGTTGGAAAATAGGTCGAAAACGAGGTCAAGCGAGGGGTCAAGAGAGGAGTCACTCCCCCGCCTTTGGTTTCTGGCCGCCTCGTCATCTGTGAGTGCAATTGACATTGGGCTGTGAATTTATTTGAGGCGTAAGCGTGTGGGTGTGTGTGTGTGATCTTGTGTGTGAATGGATGTATACCGTTCACGCGCGCACGTGTTTGTGGTGGGGATGTGTGTGGTCGTGTAACTGTGAGTACGCACACCTGTGCACGTGTGTTCGCGTGTGTGTGCGTGTATTTGTTGTGCGTGTGTGAATGTGTACCTGTTGTCACGCACCCGTGCGCATGTGTGCACGTGTGTGCACGTGCTTGTTCGCTGCGATTGCTGCTGCCGCCACTGCTGCTGCCGCCGCTGCTTCTGCCATTGCTGCTGCGGATGCTGCTGCTGCTGCTGCCGCCGCTGCTGCTGCCGCCGCTGCTGCGGATGCTGCTGCTGCCGCCGCTGCTGCTGTCGCCGCTGCTGCTGCTGCGGATGCTGCTGGTGCTGCTGCGGCTGCTGCACACAGGTGCTGGACTTTGTGCACCAGACCCGCGTGGCCGACATCCTCAACGAGCGCATGGTGAAGGCCGAGAAGCGGCAAAGCCGCGACGGGGCCCCTCCCCCTCCCTCCGATGTCATGAAGTACGAGAGCAGCTCCGAGGAGGTACGCCACGCGGAGCGGGGGGGGGGGCACTGGTCACGTGAGCTGAGGGAGAGGACACGGGTCATGCAGGGAGGGTACCTTTGGCGTGGTGGATGTTTCGCGTGGGGGAGGGACAGGAACTCCGCAGATGTTATGTGGGATCATGGATTTTGTTGGAGCACAGGTGCCATGCAAACGGAGGAGGGATGCACAGGTCATGTTGGGGGGGGGGGGGGCCACACAGGAGGAGAGAGGGGTCATATGGGCTGCTGCGATGGTGTTGGTGGAGTCACATTCTCTGTCTCTCCCCTCTCTTGTCTCCCTCTTCCCTCTCCCTCTTCCCAGGACTGAACCGTGGGGACACACCGAGCTGACCGCCTTGTCGCAAAGGAACTTAGGATTCCTATAATTACTGTATAATGATAATTTGCTATAATGAATCAATGTTGTTTGTCTTATTTATGAAACACGTATGTATTGTCCAAAATGTGATGCACACGCACGCACACACGCGGTATCTACTTGGTGAATGTCGCTGTGACTGCCCGCGTCGCTGCTGTTTTGGTAGAGCTAGTGCTAGCGCTGTAGAGGTGGTGGTGAGTACTGAGTACCTGTGAGTACCTGTGTACCCGAGCTTGAGCTGTGATGCTGTCGCTGTGGGGTGGGTGACCGAGGCCCCGGGCTCCCATCCACGACCCTGGGGCGGCACGTGAGGAGTGCCCGCTGCCCTATCCCCTTTTTTGCCCTTTGGCAATGACTGTGCCCACTGCCCCCTATCCACTGCCTCGTGTGCCATGCTCCCAGTCCACTTTTGCCCCATTCCTCCCATCCACCGCCCTTTGTTATATTCTTCATATTGGCTGTCGTGCCGTGTATCCGTTGACCCTTGCCCTGTCTCCCCTGCCCACTTGCCCGAGACGTGGGCTGCCGCACTGTCCCCGATCCCCTCCCCCCCAAAGCGGCGATCACATGGCCGGGACCCACATCCCCCTTCCCAGTTCCCCGGTCTCCCAGCCAGCCTCCCAGCCTTTCGTCTGCCCGAGCCAAGACCCCCCTCCCACCAACCCCCCTTCGCCATCGTGACACGCAGAAGTGAGACTTTGGCCGCCCTCTGGCCCGAACTTAACCCTTTAGCCAATCTCCCAGAATGAGCCCCTGTGCCTCCCTGTCGAAGCCCTACGCCTGTATTGGGTCCCGTGGCCACGGACCGCCCCGTGCGTGCCGCATGGGGGCCGCGCGCTCTCCCCGTGAATAAAGAACCGAGCTGAGATTGCGTCCTGCGTACACTGAGTTGCGTGAGCAGAGGTCATGGGGGAGTCGTGGGGTCATGGGGGAATTGTGAGGTCACATGGCACTTGGGGTCATGAGGGTCGTGGGTTCACGAGGGACGAGGGGTCATTTGGGACGTGAGAACCTCCAAATAAAATTACAGCAAAAACAACCACATTACAGAACTATAAAAACAGGCCGCTCAGATGTTGAGAAAATTTTCCAATTTGTACTTCGAGGTGTGAATAGAATGAGTGGAAGTGGAACCTTGGACTCATTCTTCCAGTTTTAAACCTAAATGTAGAATTCTTCACTGCTGCCTTGTACCTCTGGGAGCCTCTATACAGTATGCAGGGGGTTTTACACTGGAGAACCCTATAGCCTATGAACATGTACTGGTGAGTCCCAGGGCTGCAGGTGTCTTTCGCTGCTGCCCGTTAGGACGGCCACATTTATTAACTTGGAGTTGGTGGCCTAAACATGGTTCTGAGAAATTAATGTATGAATAATGAACATCAATATTTGAACCAATTGCCCATTTTGTGAGGTGTTTTCGTAACTGCAAACAAATAAAAAAATCCAATGGACGCGTTACATATTATTGTTTATGATCAATGAGTTTAGAAAGGTCTTTCATATCGCTCTCGGTTACCATATGGATTGTAGATATTTAATATTGGCAGATTCATACATGATTATTCATGAATGACTCGTGTATAATATATTTTCACACATTTATAAATCACCTCATGTACCCCCTGGGACATTGCCACGTACCCCCAGGGGTCCGCGTACCTCCGGTTGAGAACCACTGGCCTAAATGATTCAGATTAGTTCTTGAGCTGGTGGTCTGGACAAGGCTGAGAGCATTGCACCTGCGACGTGGCAGTCGTATGACGTGCAGGCGGGGCATACCCATGGGGGGGGGGGGGATCCACCGCATTTCTGGGAGGCTCAACGGTGAGCTATGGTGAAGCTGGTGGCCTATCCCCCCGTTGTTTAGCCCCGCCCACTAATCGCATAGCCACGCCCACTCCGCCGCTAGCCCCGTGACATCACTTCACGTTTCTGGCGTATGACGTCAACTGGTGTGAAAATCGCAGCATTGCCGTTTAGAAAAATATGTTGTCACGCGGGCACACAATTTTTTTAAGGTATTAGCAGGAAATCCCAGGTGTTGCCCGAGTACTTGCGGATATCTTTTGTGAACGCATACCTGCCAACCCATACGGTTTATCCGTAAATTGAGTTTTCAGGTCCATACGGTGGACAGCTGTTTCAATACGGGCAATGTTTTTGTCTATTTGTGTTTCTCGCCTGTGATGGGACGTTGTAAGATGAACATTGCGATTTATAAGGGCACAGGGTGACCAATAAGATCTGAATTGGTATGTAATGTCAGGCACTGATAAGGGGTTGACAGGTATGTGAATGTAGAGTGGCTACATCATTGTATCCAGGAGGGAGTCAATGGCGTTACAGCAAATGTTAAGATTTTTCTGTGCCATGGGGCCTGTAAACACATTCCTGCGGAGGGAGCTGGTAGGAACGTTGGGTTGCTCGGTCAATGACCAGGGTCAACGGCGGCGTGGTGTATTCCGCAAATATGCCCGACTGTGAGGGCGGGCACAAGCTGGCGTGAGTAGGTTAAACGTTGAGATTTATAAGGGCACCACGAGGTGACCAGCCTCTCCCCACCCAGCCCCACCCCTCCCACCCCCCACCCAGCCCCTCCCCACCCTCCCCTCCCCACCCAGCCCCTCCCTGCACGACGGACACAATAATCCCCTGTGGGCTGGTGTAACCAGGAGGTTCCTACCAGTATAAGTGTAATATAACGTGCCACAATGGGGTACGAAATTACAGCGAAGCTTTTTCTGAAGCGTGAACATAAAGACGGCGGGCGTACACACGAGGGGTTTACCGTGAATTGGAATCGCCACAACGGGGTGTTGTTTTGGATGATGCAATCAACGGGAAATGTTTTATTCACTTGTTGAGGAGGAGGGGGTCATTATCATACCTGTCAACCCATACGGTTTACCCCGTATTCTTGTACAGAGAGATTGAGTTTTCAGGTCCATATGACGGACATCTGTTTCAATACGGAAAACACAAAAATGTGTTGTCTATTTGTTTTGTGTTTCTCCCTTGTGATGGTACTTTGTAGCATGAAAGTTGAAATTTGTAAGGGCACGGGGTGATCAACACGGTCTGAATTGATCTGTAATAAAGGGTACTGATCAGGGGTTGACAGCAGGTTTGCATAATGTAACTGAGATGTGCGGGGCCAGGTTCACGTGCTGGGTTGGTGATTGTGACGTCACCTGGAGCGTGTGGGGGGGGGCGTTGGGGGGGCTCCGGCAGCCCCCCCATGTGGCTCAGGTTTTCCGCGGGGTTCTAAAAGGTGACATCTGCCTAGTTTGGTCGCGATAACTTTAACGATGTGGATTTGTATTCGGAACACAGAGACTTTCATTTATATATGTTAATTGAAGATATAGAAAATAAACATAAGATTCTAGATTTGAAGTTTTCGTGACTGCAAGGATCCATACTCTTTGGTTCTTTTGGTAAATTCACGTAGGTAGAAAATAAAAAAATAAAAAACAGAAGATCGCACAGGGTGACGTAATCCATGTCATTGTATCAGTGACGTCACCGCGAGCGTTTTGTCACCGTGCGAGTGACGTCGCCACGGCCGGCCGATCAATCACGAGTGACGCCATCGCAACAGTTGTCGCCAGCAACGTGACATCATCGCGAGGCAACGTCAATGCGTAGGAGTCACACACGACGACGAAGCTGCGGCTTCATCGCGAGAACGACATCGTCATTGTGACAATGACGTCACAACTTTCTGTCAGTCGCGCTTCACGTGACGTCGCGCGTGCTCACGTGACGTCATCCCGTGCCTCGCGTGACGTCATCTTGTGCCTCGCGTGACGTCATCTTGTGCCTCGCGTGACGTCCCCACGTGCTCGCGTGACGTCGCCGCGTGCCTCGCGTGACGTCGCCGCGTGCCTCGCGTGACGTCGCCGCGTGCCTCCCGTGACGTCGCCACGTGCTCGGGTGACGTCGCCACGTGCCTCGAGTGACGTCGCCACGTGCCTCGCGTGACGTCACCACGTGCTCGCGTGACGTCGTCCCGTGTTGTGATCTCGCGGCTCCCCCAGGAAGATGGCGGCGCGTAGCGGCGAGGCCGAGGAGGCGGCGGCGGCGGCATCGGCGGCCGAGAGCGCCGAGGAGGCGCGCGGACTCGGCCCGGTCTCTGCGCGGGACCTGGCCCAGGTGACGACACCTTGTCCCGCGACCTTGGGGGGGTGAGGGGGGTGGGAGCGGAGCGAGGGGAGCCCCGCGCTCGCGAAGGCTTCGGGCTTAGCGGGGAAGGGTCGGCGCCCGAGGCCCCCGACCGGGGGAAGAAGAGTTGAGTTGCGTGGCAAGGGCTGGGGAGAGGAGGGAGGGAGAGGGCACGGGGAGAGATTGTCGGTGTTGTGGCGAGAGCGGGAGAGAGGAGGCGCGAGAGATGGGTCTTGTGGATTGATACGTGTGGTGGGATGAGGGCAGCGGCCTCGGTGCGGAGCCCAACTGTAGCCCAACCGAAATCGACACCAAACTGACGCGGCCCAGAGGATACTACTGGGACAGCATCAATACACACACACACAGCATCAATACACACACACACAGCATCAATACACACACACAGCATCAATACAGTCACACACACAGCATCAATACAGTCACATACACAGCATCAATACAGTCACATACACAGCATCAATACACACACCCACAGCATCAATACACACACACAGCATCAATACAGTCACACACAGCATCAATACACATACACAGCATCAACACACATACACAGCATCAATACACACACACAGCATCAATACACCCACACAGCATCAATACACACATACAAACACACAGCATCAATACACATACACAGCATCAATACACACAGCATCAATACAGTCACACACACAGCATCAATACAGTCACACACACAGCATCAATACACATACACAGCATCAACACACATACACAGCATCAACACACACAGCATCAATACACACACACAGCATCAATACAATCACATACAGCATCAATATAGTCACACAAAGCATCAATACACATACACAGCATCAATAAACACACACACACGCAGCATCAATACACACACACGCAGCATCAATACACACACATAGCATCAATACACACATAGCATCAATACACACAGCATCAATCCAGTCACACACACAGCATCAATACACATACACAGCATCACTAAACACACACACAGCATCAATACACACACACACAGCATTAATACAGTCACACACACAGCATCAATACAGACACACACAGCATCAATACAGTCACACACACACAGCATCAATACATACACACACAGCATCAATACAGTCGCTTCCTTGTTGCTCTTCTGTCGCAACTGCCACGGTTCCTGTGAACTTCACTTGTTGGTTTCTCCTCCCATGTTGAGGATGCGGCCTACCCCAGATTGGCTCGTCTCAACCACAGCGTTCACCATCACCACCACCACTAACACAGCAGATCACAATGACACACGGACTGCTGCAGGTCGCCTCGCTTTCTCTTCCTGCTTCCCTAGCGCTGCTCCACTTTGGAATCCCCTCCCATCGTATACTTCCCCCCAAGCACCTACAACAATAACTTGTGCTCACTTCAATAAAACTTACGTTAATAGCGCTGTTGCTGGGCCGCTTGTCATTTTGGGCTCGTGCTATGCAATTGCGTTAAATACCCACGGCCATTCGAGCCGAATGTCGGTCCTCGGTGCACCGTGCACTTGATCCGTTGCTTTGGGCGTGACCTCTCATTTTCCCCGGTAGTGGGGACCTCGCTTGAGAGAGATTTTGCTACTCCAGCGGTGGGTAGATTGTGTCACGGTTCAGGACGGTGCCTTTAAATGACATACCGTAAGGGCAGTGGTGCCACTTCCTATTTACACATCGTGCTGGGATAATGTGTGACATGGGTTGTGTGTTTCTGATAGGTGTGTGATGCGTGTATGTGATGTGTGTAGATGTGATTGGTGTATGTGATGTGTGTAGATGATGTGATGGGTGTGTGTGATGGGTGTGTGTGATGAGTGTATGTGATGTGTGTAGATCATGTGATGGGTGTAGATGATGTGATGGGTGTGTGTGATGGGCGTGTAGGTGATGTGTGATGAGTGTATGTGATGAGTGTATGTGATGGGTGTGTGTGATGCGTGTAGGTGATGTGTGATGAGTGTATGTGATGTGTGTAGATGATGTGATGGGGGTGTGTGATGTGTCCGTGCGTCTAGGCCTGGCAGCAGTCCCCGACCCTGCGTGCGGACCTGTACTCCCACCTGGCGCTCCACGTGCCGCGCGTGTACTGCACGGCGGCCGCGGGCTGCGCACATAGCGAGGACTTTCTGGCCGGACAGCTGCTGTTGGAGCCGCTCGAGTGGCTGCTATGCGGTGGGTGGGACCCCCTGGAGCGGTTCGGCACACTCCGCCAGGAGGCCCAGACGCGTCAACTGTGCGGACACGCCTTCAAGATGGGGGAGCCCACGTACTCGTGCAGGTGGGGTGGCGCGTTGGTCACTCTGTCCAGCCACCAGGGTCAGGGGATCTCGGGGTGGAGGCGGGGGGTTGCCTGCCACAGAACGTGGCATTGTGTCGGAGCGCAGTAATTGGTGCGGTGATGGCGGCCGTGCCCCACAGCAAGGGCCTGTGTCCGCTTCCTTACTTGGGCACCATCCTGTGTGACGCTTGTAGTTTTCTCCCAGTTCTGCATGGCTTTTCTTCCAAAGCTGAAATAAAAAAACTTAAGATGTAACTGCCATTGGCCAAACATCCCAATGCTGAGAAATTACACTACAATTCACTTACTTGGAAGACGCATAGCAGTCATCACCTGTCAAAACTAGCAGGACCCTGCTGAAAAGCGTCTTGAGACTCCGTGAAGCTTTACGGGTAAACAACTGTTATAGTAATAGACTGTTAGGGTTACTGTTAGGAAAGAAGGTGCTAGGTGCTGTGCTTATGGTGCGTGTGTGCATTGCCGCGTGTGTGCTGCTGCAGGGAGTGTGCGATGGACCCCACGTGCGTGCTGTGCATGGAGTGCTTCCAGCACAGCGTGCACAAGAGCCACCGTTACCGGGTAAGAGCTCGGTTTAGCCGCAACCCCAGACTCCTGTCGGGCACAGACAAGAGTTTCATGTGGTTCATGCAAACGCGCAGTTTTAGTTCCTCTTTTTGTTTCTTTCAGATGAACGCGTCGGGTGGGGGAGGCCTGTGCGACTGTGGTGACGTAGAGGCCTGGAAAAGCGGCCCCTTCTGTGATATCCACCTCCCGGCCAGCGGCACACCTGACCCGGTGAGCGCAGCCCCTGTCAGTAATGCTGTCACTGATTCGTCGGATGTTTTCAATGTCGAGCTTCATTGAGTGTAGGCAGGATTACAACACAGGGTGGAATTACACAATGGAGAATGACATCCCGATGGGATTTGAAGAGCTTTGTTCCGATTTCAAGCTGCTTGCTTCACTGCTGAGCCACCTGGCCAGTTTGGATGTATCTGTGTGTGTGTGCATGGAGCGGTAGTATAACGGTTGGTGCATTGCGCTATGAACCCGCTGACTTGAGTTCGATTTCCACTCACGGATAACACCAGTGACAATTATCTGTACCGTTTCTGGGCTTCCCCTAGGTCGACTCAACCTCAAATAAGTACCTGGTGAGATATATAAACATCACCACTAGGGAGACAAAGGCGGCCGGGCGTGTTGCTGGCCACTCACTCCCTCGTGTGCCGTGCTGGCCTTCATAGGTGCTTGCTCGCAGAATTTGCCCCAAAAGTCTGTTAAGGCATTCGGGGGATCTTTTACCTTTGTGCGTGTGTGAGCGTAGGACCCCACGTCCCGGCTGCCCTCGGATCTGGTTGCCCGTGCACAAGCCGTGTTCAGCATTGCCCTGCGCTATGCTGCCGACATGCTGTGCTGGGAGGAGGATGACACGCTGCCCCTCGGCCTGGAGCCCACGTAAGCACTCATGCATGAGCACGCAGGGGTACGCACGTGCACACATGGGCATACACAGGCACACGCATGCACGCATACACGAACGGGCACGCTTACTCACACTCAAGGCTTTTCAGACACTCACACACCCTCAACAATTCTCACTCGCACACTTACACAAGCTCCTGTGAGCGATGTCCATCCTCACCCCCACCGTGTGTTTGTGTGCGCACGTGCAGGCGGAAGGGCTCGGCCTACTACTGCATGCTGTTTAACGACGAGGTGCACACCTATGAGCAGGTGATCTACGTGCTGCAGAAGGCAGTCGGCTGCTCGCAGAAGGAGGCCAGCAACTTCGCCACCAACATTGACCGCGATGTGAGTTACGCTCGCTCCCAACGCTCGCTCCCACCGCACGCTCTTAGCATAATCTGTTATTGTACTGTATTTCTATGCTCCTGCCTTTATCGACACGTACCAATCAGTGGGGTCAAATTGAACCAAATAATAACCCCCCCCCACCATGGCCCGCACGGGACGGGGGGAGGCCTTCTTTGGACAGGGATTTGCATATGTGTTCTCTTGTTCTCCTTGTCCCTGTGGCTGTCATTGGCAGGGACGCAAGTCGGTGCTGTATGGAGAACACAAGTTATGTGAGCAGGCGAAGGCTGTGATTGAGGTGAGTTGTCATTGCATGCAGGTGATTAAGGCTCCTCAGGCCCAGAGGGAAACTGATGAGGGTTGAGTTCTTTGCTGGCTGTGTGGGTATCTGTGTGTGGTGGGGAGCGGTAGTGTAGAGGTTAGCGCGCTGCGCTGTGAACCTGGTGACCCAGGTTCGATTTCCACTCACGGCCAACACCAGTGACGATTATCTGAACCGGTCCCGGGCCTCCCCTAGGTCGACTCAGCCTCAAATGAGTACCTGGTGCGGTGCGTAAACATTGCCACTAGGGAAACAAAGGCGGCCGGGTGTGGTGTTGGCCACCCACCGCCTCGTGTGCCGTGCCGGCCTCCATAGGTGCTCGCTAACAGCACTTGCCCCTAGAGTCTTTTAAGGCTACACGGGGGATCTTTGTTTACACGTTACTATATGTTTTTATGGGGAGCAGTAGTGCAGAGGCTAGTGCACAGCGCTACGAGCCCGGCGACCCGAGTTCTATTCCTACTCGTGGCTAACACCAGTGACGACTATCTGAATTGGTCCTGGGCCTTCCCAAGGTCAACTCGGTCTCAAATGAATACTTTTGGTGCGATGTGTTAACATGGTTACGAGGGAGATAAAGGCGGCTAGGTGTGGTGCTGGCCACCCACCCCTCTTGTGCCGCGTTCACTTTAATCTGTGCTCGCTCAGAGCACTTGTCCAAGCAGTATGTTGAGGCGGTATGGGAATCATTGCGCGTCTCTATGTGCGTCTATGTGTGTGTGCATGTAGCGGAGCACGGGGAGAGGCAACCAGAAGCCGCTGAAGGTGCGGGTGATGCTGGCAGCTGTGGTGGCGCACCAGCTGTTTGCCATGCGGCTCCTGGCGTGGCTTGCACACGTCATCTCACACTCGGGTGAGCGGTGCGCACCTCACACAGCCACCACTCCCCACTATTCTGTCGTTTGTGCCTCGCTGCCCGGTGCGCCCTAAGTACCTCGTACTTAATGCGTCGTGCCGCCCCCTACTAGCAGACTGTACCCATTGTGGGAGTGTGCTGCATACAGCTTGTGCCGTGTCGGGATGATTGCCGATGGGGGACCCCCAACGCTAGACTGCTTTGGGGCAATGGAGATGAGATGTAAGGCAAGGCTATTTCAGTGCCCTATTGATGTGATGCATAAACATCAGCACTGGGGAGACAAAGGTGGGCGGGCGTGGCATCGGCTGGACCACCCCTTCATAGGTGCGCCATGCCAGCCTTTATTTGTGCTTGCTAATAGGCCTTGCTCAACAGCGTGTTAAGGCTACACAGGGTATCTTTGTCGTTGTGCAGAGGGCCTGCGGAGGGTGCTGTGCCAGGTGGGACTGGACCCGGGGCCTGATGGGCAGGACTCGTCTCCCATCAGCCGCCTCATGCTCTACGACTCCAAACTGTGGAAGGGTAAAGGCATGCGCATGACACGGCAAAGCGGAGCTGCCCTCCACTCTGTGTGTACTGACGCGTAACACATACGGCAGTGGGCACTCACGCATGCGCTGTGTGCGGCCTGCTGTGGCTGGTGATGCATTGCAGGTGCGCGGAACGTTTACCACCAGCTGCTGATGAGCAGCCTCCTCCTGGACCTGGAGTACAAGCGCCGCTTCGCCATTCAGTTCACCAAGGTGAGGATGCCCGGGGAGTGGGGGGTGCGCGGGAGGCCACTGTGGCACCATCATCACCATCACCAATGTCGCCACAATCACCACCATCATCATCTTCATTATTTATACCGCGCCGCCCCTCCCGTACATATCACGCCACTGCTTTCCCATCGCTGGGGCCGGTTCCCCACCATTGCTGTCACCTGCACTCCCACCATCACTGTCATTACCATCACCATCATCACCAGATCCACAATCATCATAACCACCACCACCATCATCGCCACCGTGCCGAACGGCGTGTGTCCCCACACAGAATTACCAGCGCCTGCAAAAGGACTTCATGGAGGACGACCACGAGCGCTCGGTCTCCGTCACGGCGCTGTCCGTGCAGATCTTCACAGTGCCCACTCTAGTGAGTGCCTCCACCCACACCCTCACCCATCAGACTCCTACACCCCACTGGACCACTCTCAACCCCTCCCCTCATTGGTGAGTGTGTGGGTGTAGCTTTCTACGCTGTCATCGTGGGGTTATAAGAGATGGTGGTGGTGATGGTATCGGTCATCATGGTGGTGATGTTTGTGGTTTTGATGACGGTGAAGGTGGTAATGATGGTTAAGGTGATGACGGTAATGACAGTGGTGTTGTGACAGTGATGGTGTTGGTCTTGATATTGAAGGTGATGACGGTGAAGGTGACAATGGTGGCGATGATGACAGTAAATGTGATTATGATGGTGACAGTAATGAGCATGATAATGTGGTGTTGTGACGGCAATGACGGTGATGATGTTGGTCTTCGTGGCGATGGTGGCGGGTGGCAATGGTGACGGCTGTAGTGATGGTGTTGGTCTCGATGCAGGCGCAGGAGCTGATCCAGACGGAGGGGCTGGTGCGCGTCATCGTCACCGCGTTCGTGGAGCAGCTGCTGAGTCGACGCGACAGCAGCGGACGCTTCCAGTTTGAGCGCTATACGGCGCTGCAGGCCTTCCGCTTCCACCGGATGCACGCCATCCTTGGTGACCTCAGGTGGGGTCACGACCCCCGACCTGCACCCCAAGCACCCCGCACCTTCTTGGCAGAGTGCCTCACCCCCGTGTGTGCGTGGGTTCGTGTCTACACGTATCACCTCCTGTGTGTGTGTGTATGTATAGCACCCTATGTAGCCAACCGTGCTAATTGGAGATGCGGATATGTGAGTGTGCGGAGCGGTAGTGCAGCGGTTGGCACACTGCGCTACGAACCCAGTGAACAGAGTTCAATTCCAGTTCGATTCTAGTGCACAGCCACCAACACCACTGTTCCTGGGCCTCATTTAGATCGATTCTCCTTCAAATGAGTATCTTTAAACATCATCCCGAGGGAGACAAAGGCATTAGAGCGTTGTGCTGTCGACCCATCCTCTGTGCCGTGCCGGCCTTCATAGGTGCTCACTAACAACGCTTGCCCCAACAGCCTCTTATGGCTATTATATGGGGGTCTTTGTTTACGTGTGTGTGTCTACTTCGTTGCGTGTTCCTGTTTGTGCCCGTGCATGCCTTTGCATGCAGGTACGTGTTGGCATGCCGGCCGGCAGGGTGGAGTGAGCATCTGAGACAGCGCTTCCTTGAGGGGTTCGACGTGCTGCTGGAGCTGCTCAGGGCCATGCAGGTGCTGCGCCATGCCCTCTTATTCACAACACTTGTTGTTAAACATTGACAACAGTCTCAACGACAGCCAGTTACCTCATTACTCTTCTACCGCAACTACTGTGGTGACTGTTCCTGTGAACTTCACTCCTTGATTCATCCTCCCCCCCACATTGAAGAACTGGTCTACCTGATTGTCTCATATCATCCTGCACACTGTGTTCAACAACCACCATGCAGGTCACAACAACATACCCACTCACTCACCCACTCACTCAACCATTCACGCAACCACTCACCCACTCAGCATATTGCATGTCACAATACTCCCCTAGTCCACTCAGTCTTGTGTACCTGGTGCGGTGTGTAAACATCACCACTGGGGGAGACGAACGTGGCCGAGCATGCTGCTGGCCATGCCACCTCATAGGTTTCAAGTAACAATTGTTTCGACCTGGGGAGAACTCAAGAAACCAGGCTACTCTCATTCGCAAAAGTGGCCTGGGTCACCAGTTGCCACAACAGCCTGTGCACGTCACACGGGGGACCTTTGTGTGTGTTTGCAGGGAATGGACCCAGTGTCACGACAGGTGAGCCAGCACATGGAGGTGGAGCCCGAGTGGGAGGCGGCCTTCACCCTGCAGACCAAGCTGACGCACGTCCTCGCCATGCTGCAGGAGTGGTGCGCCTCTGACGTGAGTGCGACACGCCGGCACCGCGTCACGTGCGTCATTATTATTCGGGCGATGCGCCCATCTCCCACACAGGTGGAAGGATAGTAGACGGTTCCATCTGTGACTGGTCACCTGCTGCTCTGCCCATCGAGATCATTTAGTGGTGGAACCAAAGCGTCCACCAGCTGACAGCTAGTGCCGGTGAACGCCTGCAGACCCCATACGTCGATTTCTAAGGTTCGGTCCAGTTCCAAAAACAAGTTGGGGAGCTCTACAACGTGGCACACAAACAAGAAGAATTGTATTATTAGTAGTATTCCACTTGTAATCACTCAGGAAAGGCTCACTGAAAATCAAGATTCTTTTTCATGAGGCTCCTGTCATGTTTTCACTGTTGGGGGTGATGTCGCTGTGCATAACCCCATTGAGTTATTTGCAGGTCATCTTTTAGCTTTGGGGTGCGGTTTGGCCAATGACAGTTACATTGTGTGTTTATTTTTAGCTATGGGAGGAAACTGGAGAACCCGGACGCAACCCATGCAGAACAGCGGGAGAACGACAAACTCCATACAGAAAGGCGCCCGAGTCGGGAATCAAACTAAGGGCTTCTTACTCTTGGGCGCGAATGTCACCACTGCGACGCCCTGCCGCTCATCATCCTTCCCGCCACGGTCAATAAAATGAGCATCTCCTTGTGGGAAAGTCAACAGCGGTCGTCCAATGGATAGACTCGCCCCCGCCACTATAGGAATTTGGAATTTCCACAACTGGCTCTGGCGCTATAAACAGGAGATGAGCACCACCTCGATGCCCACTTGAGCAGCAGGAACTCACTTTGCCTCTGGACGTGCCTCGCAAACCCCGGCTTGTGCGGCGTGTGGGGGTGCGGTGCAGGAGCTGGTGCTGGTGGAGGCGTACCGGCGCTGCGTGGAGGCGCTGGCTGCCGGCCAGGAGGAGGATGCTCCCGAGACTTTGGTATTGGCCGGCCACACCGTGGAGAGCGGCGCCTTCTGCGTTTCGCAGCGGCCCGTCAGCGTGCACCTGCCGCTGTCCCGCCTGCTCGCCGGTAACCACTGCTTCTACCTGTGTGTGCACTGGGGGGGCCAGTGGTGGGGGCATTTTGCGACCCCCACTGTCACTGTGTAGCATATTTTTACGTGCCAGGGACTCTATGAGATGATAGGACAATAGTCTGAGTCCATAATTGGCAATAAGTAACGGCAAAGCAGTTATAAGTGACTCACAGAATTGTGCGCAGTTGCGTATACAGTACACGACTTCCCGGAAGGCATCAACACCTTCAGCGAGCGCGATGCCGATCACACAACGCGGTTCGAATTCGACCCTCGATCGATGGCTGCGCCATCGCCGCACACGCGTCGATTAAAACGCAAGGGACAAGTCCTTACTAACAACTCTATCTGGAGAGGTTGCCCCCCCTATCTGAAAATCCTGGCTCCGCCATTGTGTGTGTGTGTGCGTGTGCGCACGTGTTCCTGTGTCAGTGTGTCTATGGGGTGTTGTGGTGCAGCGGTTCGCGTGTTGCACTACGAACCACTCGAGGTCGATTTTTTCTGACGACCACCAGTAACGAATATCTGAACTCATTCTGGGCCTTCCTTAGGTCGACTCGGCCTCAAATGAGTTCTGCGTGTGGTTGGTAAAGATCATGAGTGGATGAGAATGTGAGAGGTGAGCGGGAAAGAGGGTGAGCGAGAGGCGGTGGGGCAGCCATGACGACGCTGCTGCTGCTCCCTCTCCCTAGGTCTTCACGTGCTGCTGAGCCGTACGGAGGTGGCCTACACGCGCCCCGAGCTGCTACCCCTGGTGAGCGACCCCGTGTGCCCTCTTGCCATCCTCTGACCTTGCTCGCTCCAACCGTAGCGCGTGGTGCCGTTTGTCCTTAGCAAGGCTTGCTGTGCAGAGCCAGGACCGTTCGTCTGAAAATTGTGATCGACTGCTTTGCTTGTGGTCAATCACACAGACCCCTTAGAAAATGGTGGCCATCCCTACATTCTGCCTGCCGCAGGCGGGAAACCCCCGTCAGAGCCACAGTCAGCGTAACGCGGCTGATGTTGCTGGTGAAGTCGCCAAGCTTCACACATTACCTCCCGTCCAGCGACACACCTGGGAACAAAGCGGAGACATTTTTTTCCTCGTGATTGCTGGCCAGCTCTGCAGCTGATCTCTGGGAGCGTTGCAGCAGTCGGGTTTGTTGCCACTCCCCCTCAGCCGCTTGTGTCGCTGGTGCAGGAGTTGAGCGGAGAGAGAGTGACGGTGCCGCGCGTCATTTCTCTTGCAGAACGAGCTGAGCCCCCCAGCGCTCATTGAGCAGCCGCTGCGCTGCCTGGCCATGGTGGCCCAGGTGCATGCTGGGATGTGGCGGCGGAACGGATTCTCGCTCGTTAACCAGGTAAGGCTGGCGAGGGCAGTGCGAGAGCGGTGCTATTGTTCTTGTTTTGTTTGCAACGCCCCTGGATGCGCGTGAGTCGTCGCACTGTACGACAGGGATGGGGGCAGCAGTGACCTCTCACCCTTGTCCCCACCACAGATCTACTACTATCACAACGTGAAGTGCCGCAGGGAGATGTTCGACAAGGACATTCTCATGCTTCAGGTTCGGTGCCGTGGCCCCTTCTCCCCCTCCTGCTCCTTGGTGTAGCTTTGTGGTAGTTGCAGTGTTGAAGTGTTGACAGTAGTGCTGTTATGGAGGTGGTGGTTTTGTGGCCATAGTGGTATGGTTGTTCCGGTGGTTTTGCTATGGCAGTGTTGGTAGTTGTAGTGCGGTTATCGTGTAGCGTGTGGCTATGCCAATGTAGGAGCGGTGGTGGAGTGGTGGTTGTGCGTGAACTGGAGTGGTGTGGTGGCCGTGCGGTGCAGGTCGGAGCATCCATGATGGACCCCAACCACCTGCTCATGATTCTGCTTAAACGCTTCGAGCTCTTCCACCTTTTTCTGTGCCCCGAGTACGGGCGGGCGCACGGCACGGACGCTGCAAAGGCAGGAAGCGCGTCACACTCACACAGCACAATACCACTCTCACCACAACACCACACTCGCCACAACACCACATTCACCACAACATCAACCTCACCACAACACCACGCTCACCACAACACCAGACTGCCATATCACCACCCTTACCACTATACCAACATCGCCTCAACACCTGCACTGCCATTACCGATGGTGCCACAACGTATGTATGTCTGTTGAACTTTTTTCACACCGTACGTAGCCAATAATGCACCACCACTACCATCATCACACGCATGAGCCCACACATCCCACACCTCACTCAGCGCCACATGTTCCTAGGTAGCGGTTTGTGCTCATAAACGTTGCTTGTGTGTGCGTTTGTCTGCTTCTGTCCGCGTGTGTTTGGATGCACGTGCGCATGTCTGTGTGTGTGCGTGCTCCCACAGGACATGACGCAGCAAAACAACAGCCTCCTGGAGGAGATGCTGCACCTGGTCATCATGATCACCGGTACGAGCCGGACCGTCCTGCACAGTCATGCTGATGATGCTCATGAGTGGCGATAAACTTGCCGATCTTCACGGCCACAGCTTTGAAGCCTGTATTAGTTAAGATGAAGACGTGGTCAGCGATGTGGATCTGGTGACTAAAGGAGGCATTGCGCTCAGTGGCCATCGGGGGAGATGTGGTCACTGGGTGGCTCTGCACACATCCACGTCTGGTGGCAGTCATCTGCTCGTGTTTGTTGCGTTTCTGGTGTTACGTCGTTGCTGTTGTGGTGTTGAGTTGCGGTGTTGCTGGTGTTGAGTTGTGGTTGTGTTGCTGCTGCGGCCACTCCCAGGCGAACGGTTTGTGCCGGGGCTGGGCCGCGTGTCGCCGCTGGAGGTGACGCGGCGCGAAGTCGTGCACCAGCTCTGCATCAAGCCGATGGCGCACAGCGAGCTGGTGCGCTCGCTCACCGAGGACGTGAGTGGCCCTTGCCCTCTCAGCTCGCCCCTGTCCCCCACACGGCTGTTGTTGCCATGAGCCGACGTGCTGTATGAAAGCGGCGCTCTTTGTTTTTTCTCCTCAGGAAAACCACGAGACGGGGATGGAGGCTGTGATTGAGGAGGTGGCCACCTTCAGGTACCAGAATTTGCACACGTGGACAGACAAAGGCAATAGCCCAGGAATAAGGTTCACGTGGAGCTCCCTGTGAGCTATCACCGCGCGTGTGTGCTTCCGTGTGAGCTTGCATGTGTAGAGGAGAGAAATAGGCGGTGCGCACAGTTTAGCGGGTGCAATGGGGGGCAAGCAGGTGTGCGCGTTGTAACATGAGGTTTGCATCGACAAACCGACAGTAATTAAGGGGAGAAGCGGGTGCACCCGAGGTCGAACAGGTGCTACGCTGTGACCGGAGGTTGGCGCCTAGGAGACGGGAGATGGGGATTGATGATAAGAGATGAATGGGACAACTGGCGCCGGCCTGGCGGCAGCTTAAGTGGAAGCACCTGAGGACTCAGGATGAGCAGGGGGATATAAGCGGGAGTGTGTGTGTGAGCGAAGGGAGTTGTTGTTGCCGGGAACCAAGAGTGAAGACATCTCGCCGCTCCAGCCGGAAACGGAACCTTGTCCCCTCACGCCGTCGCCGGGCGGGTGTTGGCTAATCCCCCCGCCCGGGACAGACTGGTGAGCGGGTCTGAGGGAGCGTAGGTGAGGGCAGCAGTGGAGATGCGGAGCTGCTGTGTGCGGAGTCGCTGAGTGCGAAGATGCTGTGTGCGGAGTCGCCGAGTGCGGAGATGCTGTGTGCGGAGTCGCTGAGAGCAGAGCGGGGAGAAGTGAAGTGTATGTGATCGTACAGATAGTTATAGGAGTGCCTATAACTGGCACAAGAACAGGTGAATAAAGTGAAAGCAGGTGACTTGTTACAACGTGTCGGTGCGAGTAATTTTTTAAGACACTACACGTGTGCGTGCATGTAGGTATGCGCACGTGTGTGTGTGTGTCTGAGTACACGTGTGTGTGTGTGTGTCAGTTTGGGGAGCAGTGCACTGTGCTACGACCCGAGTTCAATTCTCGTTCACAGCCAACATGGGTGACGAATATTTAAACCAGTCCTGGGTCGACTTGGCCTTAAACATTAGTCCCTGCGTATGGTGTGTTAATGGGAAGACAAAGGTGGCCAGGCATGGTGCCGACCACCTCCGCTCTCGTGTCCTGTGACGGCCTTCATAGGTGCTACTAACTTGGCACAAGAGTCTGTTAGACTTTACAGGGGGGATCTTTGTCCTGTGTTGCAGGAAGCCGGGCGTCACCAGCAAGGGGCTCTATGAGCTGAAGCCCGGGTGCGCACGCGACTTCAACCTCTTCTACTACCACTACACACGTGCAGAGCAGTCTAAGGTGCCGCCTGCACCGTCATCTTTGTCCCCGCGTGTCTCCGCGTGCACCGCCCCACCCGGCATCTCGCCGTGCTGGGGGCTTCGCTCACTGCGCTCCCCTCGCTCACAGCGCTCCCCTCGCTCACTGCGCCAGCTGCCCACGTGGCCAGGAGATGCCAGTGCAGCGGTGGATTCTTGAATCTGTCCGTGTGTGAGTGGTGGGGATTGTCGTGGTTCTCTGGTTTCCTCCCAAATGCACTCCCTACTGGGTTCAGCCACCACACTGCAGGTCACAACTCGCTCAGCCACTCACTAACTCACCCACTCATCACAATGCAGGTCACAACACTTATATTTCTGATTCTTCGCTCGTGCTGCTCGCCATTATCATCTCTTATCCCAGGCTCTTATAATTACCTCACTCAATTCAATGCCATTTATATGATTATTGTTGTTGTTGTGATGGTGTTCACCTTGATGACTGCTGTGTTCACAGGCGGAAGAGGCTCAGGGGAAACTGAAGAAGCAGAGCGGAGAACCCCTGGGTGAGGGAGGGTGCCTCTGCGTGCGTGTTTGACGTGTGTGTACATTTGTGTGTACTGTGGGTGAGTGTTATTGTAGCATATGCGTATGTGCCATGCGTGTATCTCGTGTGTGTGTCCCGTGCACAAGTGTCTCCTGCGTAAGTGCAAGTGTCCCGCGTGTAACCCGTGTCCATTGTGTGTGTACCGAGTGCGAGTGTCCCGTCCATATGTGCGTGCGATTATTCTCGCGTGTAACGTTTGTGCAGTGTGTGTGCCGAGTGCAAGTGTCCTGTATGTGTGTGCGAGTGTGTAACGCGTGTGCCGTGTGTATGCCGTGCGTGTCCCGTGTTGCGGGTGCAGTTTTCCCCCCGCCTGCTGCCCCGCCGCTGTGCGCGCTGTTTGCGAGCCTGGTGAACGTGCTGCAGTGCGACGTGCTGTTGCTGGTGCTGGCGACGGCGCTGCGTTGGGCGCGCGACCCCCGCTCGCACGCGTGGACCGAGCCCATGCTGCAGCGGGTGCGTATGTGTTTGCCTGTCCACGTGTTTGTCCACGCGCCCGTGCGTGTCTCTCTGCGCTCAGCCTGTCATGGCAATAGGTCTTTGTGTTTAGTCTGTGTGTCCAACTGCCTCTCTGTCGGTCTATCAGTTTGTGCTTTGTATGCTGACTGTGACCGTGTGTGCGCATGTGGGTTGTGTGACGTGCCATGTGTGTGACACTTTGTCTGCCAGCGAGCCTTAGACACTTCACGTGGCCTCAAGGTGTACCTCAGCTAGCACGAGCGCTGTGGTGATGTCACCGCCAAATTGTAGCGAATGTTGGTTATTGTTGCCTGCCTGCCTCTTGTGGTGTCTGGTGAGTGTTTCCCTCCTCCTCCGTCTGTCCGCCGCTTTACCTGTGTTGTGGCGGGCGCGACTCTCGTCCAGCACTGTTGTGGATGTTCCCGTGTGTGGTATTCGTGGTGCAGGCACTGCACCTGGTGGTGATGGCACTGCAGGAGGAGAAGCAGCAGCTGGATGGTGGCAGTGGCGATGCGAGCGGCTCCTCCTTCTCGGTCAAGGCTGCGAGTAAGGCCCACGCTCCGAGCTTGCGCATGTCCGTGCATTGTCTTGCTGTCGTGAACGCGCTCACAATCGTGACCGCAAGCTGCACTCCGCAATCCTCATGGCAGAGGCAGGATAGAGTTGGGTTAGTGTGTTTAACCAGGTGTGAGAACTCCACAGGGTCTGACCCGGGTCACCAAACTGACAACAGTAATAGCAACAATCAAGCAAACAAATCAGAGTAAAGACAACTTCTGCAGAAGATATCTAAAATACCACACGAAAAATGTAATGTCCTGGAACAGATGCTGTTGGACGTTTCTAAACCGTGTATAGTTACAAAGTGAACGTTGACAGCGCGTGGCACGGTGTGGACCGCACGCAAGGCGACCTCTGTCTGCCCGCTGTTTGGTCCGTGAAAGCGTTGCTGGTGCCCGGGTAGCTGTAGTGTGCGTGTGTGCGTGTATGCGCGTGTGTGCACGTGCGTGTGTGTGCACGTGCGTGTGTGTGCAGGTCCTGTGAGCAGTGGGCTAGAGGAGCACCCAGACGGATTGAGTCTGCTGGCGTTGCTCAGGCTCCTACAGAACGCCGCACACCTGGAGGCGCAAAAAGACACCATCACCTGGACGCTGCAGGTGCGTGCCTGCATTTATTGGTCATCTCACCGTAACCCACTGATACACAGGAGAGCAAGTGGTGTGAACATGTGTATGCTCGTATGTGTGCCAAGCGCTCGCAGCCCCACGCACGTGACTCGGGATTTGATATTTGACTCTGATCTCTCCGTGATTGGAATCCCTTGCATCTCCTCCTCTCCCTCACCCGCAGCTGTTCGAGGCCGTGCACCAGCTGCATCAAAAACCCAGCCAGGGCATCGCCATGGCTGTGCCTGGCCAGCGTGCAGAGGAGGTGGGGACCACACACCAGCAGCAGCACGAGCAGCTGCTATGTCGCTCATCCCGGTATCATTGCTCTGTGGAAGGGAGAGAAAGAATCCACCCTCTCCGCTGCTTAGCATGGGCTCACACCCTGACTGGGGGAAGCCCCTCTCTGACCCTAATGTGTGCCGTGCCCCCCCCCGCCACGCGACAGAACCCACAGGAGCGCGAGAAGGCCGAGCGCAAGCGCAAGGCGGAGCTGGCGCGCGTACGCCGGGAGAAGGTCATGGCACAGATGTCGGCCATGCAGCGCAACTTTATAGATGAGAACCGCGAGCTCTTCGAGCAGACACTGGGGCAGGCGGAGGTGACACCATCGCCGGCCACGACACCGTCTCCCGTCGAGGGGTAAGGGCGTGGAGCGCTGGCGCGCGCTACCTTTATGATTGCCATGATGCTTGTTCACCCAGGAGAAACCAAGCAAAATATTCCATCAATCAGGGATTTTCCAGGTGAAATATTTTAATATCCATATCTTTAAAAACAGATTAGTGTTGTAGGTACGATTCGTAGGGTGGGACCACGTGTGCAGGATGGGGGAGGCCTGATTGCCATGACAGGCATTGGAGTGGTCTCCACGAGTCAAGGCGATGAGAAGATCTAAGTTCTGATGGTGTTGGAGGTCACTGCGTGTCGACTGTGTGGTAGCTGCGATAGTGAGGAGGTGCGGTGGGGGTACCAGCGGCGTCAGCCACAATGACTTCTCGACTGAGATGGAGATTGTAACAATAGTCATACTGTGTAAATGTTGTTGTCAATTTAAATGTAGGGCCACAGAGCTTGCGCAATTGTATGCACCGGTTCTGGCTGCTACCTTCTCCGCTTATTTGGAGGAAACGGTACGCGTTGCAAACTTGTAACTTGAACTGTTTCTTTATACTTTTAAATTCTGACCTTTTGAGAGCCCTCACTGACACCACTGCCCCCGGTGCCATCGCATCCGCAGAGCGCAGGCAGTCAGTGGCGGTGGCGCGGCGGTGGCGCCATGCGCCGTGGGCCCCGGTGCGGTGGCCCCGCCCCAGGGCCGCCGCACCGCCGCTTGCATCTTGTGCCAGGAGGAACAGGAGGTGAGCGCCAGCCGCCCCGCCATCGTGCTCGCCGCCTACGTGCAGCGCTCCACTGTGCTCAGCACGGCCCCCCGCGCCACGCACACCTCCACGGGTGAGGGCCCCCCCTCCCGGTCGTTCAGTCGTGCAACCGTGCGTGCCTCTTTGTGCATGTGTCTGCGTGTCTGTGTTCGTGTGGTGGTTGACTCAGACCTCAAATGAGTACCTCTGGTGCGATGTGTAAACATTGTCACTTGGGAGACAAAGGCGGCCGGGTGTGGTGCTGGCCACCCTCCCCCTCGTGTGCCATGCCGGACTTAATAGGTGCTCGCTAACAGCACTTGCCCCAACAGTCTGTTCAGGCTATACCGGGAATCTATGTCTTTGTACTTACCTGTGCGTGTGTATCTTTGTGTTTGTGTATCTCCGCGTGTCTGTTTTTTGTGTGTTTATTCAGATGGGCTGGACCCTCTACTGGCACCAGTTGAGCTGCCGTGTGGCATCCACACCAGCAGCTGTGGCCATGCCATGCATGCTCACTGCTGGCAGAGGTGCTACTCCACACGCATACACGCACACTCTCACACATGATCAGATGACACAGCCGAGCACATGATCGCTGTGACCTACTGTACTCCTGTAGAAGAGTTACATCTCCAACAACAACTCCCTCGGTTCGCGACTAAGTGCGGTGACAGCACCATGTCGCTTGTGCCAAGCTAGGTGCTGCTTGAGGCCACGTGGAAATTCCTCTGCTACATCCATAGAAAGCTCGAACTACGTGGTCAAAAAAGATGTTAAAGTACATCTGTGATCTCCTGCCGTTGAACCTTCCACACTCGACGTGGCGGTTATTGTGCATCTGTATTTAACACGAACGCTTGCACGTTAACACACTTGTGGCTGTCTGTATGCGCTCGTGCAGTTTCTTCGAGGCTGTGCAGATCAAGGAGCAGCGGAGGCAGCACCGCCTGCGTGCCCACGCCAGCTACGACGTGGATGCGGGAGAGTTCCTGTGCCCGCTTTGCCAGTGCATCAGCAACACGGTGCTGCCGGTGGTGCCCGCCTCACCGACCACGCGTGCGGAGCGCACCCAGCCCGACAGGTGCCCGGCCACGCGCGCACACACACGGGGCACACGCGGGCACGGGCACTGTGTGAGCAAGGCCACCGGGCGGCTTCGGCTGGGCCGGTTGCCGCGCACAGCTGTCTCCTGGCGCAGCAATGCGTCCTCACGAGATCGTGAATAGTCCGTCCACTTGTGGCTTGCCACTACGAGATAATCAAGCAGCGTTCAAGCAAGCAAACTCTGAACCGGTATCGACCATCTAAGTTTTGTCAGTATTTAGGCCTGTGAAACAAATGCTTACTGCATGTTTGTGTTTGAGTGTGTAGGTGTGTACTTGTGCATGTGTGTAAGTGTTTGTCTCTTTGTTTTTGTACGTACATGTGTGTGCTTACCTAGCCCGGCACAAGCACTACGATGACGTCACCGTCACTTAGTAATGACGGCTGTTGTTATTGTACGTGTGTGTGTATGTGTGTACGTGTGTGTGTACGTGTGTGTGTGTACGTGTGTGTGTGTACGTGTGTG
>CM025640.2:7106248-7127674 GCA_014621495.2 Entosphenus tridentatus
ACCCCGGCCCCTCTCGGGCTGCAGGGGGCGTCGTGAGGCCGTGAGGGCCCCGCGTCCTCGGCTCTGCCTCTGCGCATCTCGGCGCGGCGCCCGCCATGAGTGGGGCCACGCGCAGCGGCCTCGACATCTCGAGGCGGAATCCCCAGGACGACTTCGAGATCATCCAGAGGATCGGCAGCGGAACCTATGGCGACGTCTACAAGGTGAGGGGCGCCCGGGGGCACTCCGCGGTCTCCCGCGGGGGGCGGTGACCGCGGACCCGGGCGGAGCCGCTAGGACAGAGCGAGGCTTCGCGGCCTCGGGCCCCGTCTACCCCGATAGCCACGACGTCTGTCTGCCTGTCTCCTCGCTTCGCTGTCTGCCTGTCTCCTCGTTGTCTCCTCGTTGTCTCCTCGAGACCCTCTGTCTCGTCGTCTTGCTGTGGACAGGTCTCTCTCTCTCTCTCTGTCTATCTGCTTGCCTGCCCCCCGTCTCAGTGTCTCGCTGCCCCCCGTGTCTCTGTGTTGTCTATCGCCTGCCTCACTCACCATGTCTCTTCTTCACTGTCTGTCTGCTTCTCCGTCTCCCCGTCTTCTTGCTTGGCTCCCTGCCCCCAATGTCTCCTCGTCTGTCTCCCTGAGACCTTGTTTCTGTGAATGTCTCCTCGAGTCTCTGCCCGTCTCTACCTCCCTGTCTCGTCTCTGTGTCTCCTGATCTCGTCTCTGTGTCTCCTGATCTCTCGTCTCCGTGTCTCCTCCTGTCACTACGATATCTCTGAGCCCTGAGGTCTGGAAGCCGCCGCCAATGCAGAGGACATGGGTTTGACTCCGTATGGAGGGGAACCCGTGTTAGTGTGTTCAGTTATTTCCATGTGTTTGTGTTTCCTGCAGAGTGCGTCTGTTACGTGTTTTTCTGCCCATGTCTGTACTTGTGTGTCTTTACCGAGTCTGTGTTTACGTTTGTGTGTGTGTGACTGTGTATGTTATGTGTGTTATGTCCGTGGGGAGCGGTGGTGTAGCGGTTAGCGCGCTGCGCTACGAACCTGGCGACTCGGGTTCGATTCCCGCTCACGGCAAACACCAGTGACGATTATCTGAACCGGTCCTGGGCCTCCGCTAGGTCGACTCGGCCTCAAATCAGTACCTTGTGCGATGTGTAAACATCGCCGCTAGGGAGACAAAGACGGCCGGGCGTGGTGTTGGCCACCCACCCCCTCGTGTGCCGTGCCGGCCTTTATAGGTGCTCGCTAACAGCACTTGCCCCTACAGTTTGTTAAGGCTATACGGGGGATCTTTGTCTTTGTTATGTGTCCGTGTCTCTTTGTGTTTGTCCGTGTCTGTGTGTGTCTCTGTCTGTGCCTCAATGTGCGTCTGTCCCTGTGTGTCTGTCCCTGAGTGTCTGTCCCTGTGTGGCTGGGTGTGTCTGTCCCTGTGTCTGCGTGTCTGTCCGTGTGTATACAAGGCAACTAAATGGGGTGTCAGCCGCACCAGCCCCTTCATGTGCCTTTCTGACATCAACAGGTGCTTGATAACAACACTTGTCTCTATTATATAAGACGATGTGTGGTTCTGCGTGTGTATATGTGTGTATGTGTGTATATATTTATGTGTGCGTATGTTTGCGTCTGTGTGTGTATTTATGTGCTTGTGTGTGTCTGTATTAATGTGTGTCTGTGCTTGTATGTGTACATTCCAGGCGAGGAACATGCGTTCGGCAGACCTGTCAGCGATTAAAGTCATCAAGTTGGAGCAGGGTGAGGCTGCCCGTTTGCCCTGCTGCCTACATCTCACTCCTGCTGCCTCGTGCTTCCCAATTCTACCCCGTGCTTCCCACTGCTGCCCGTGTTTTCCCTCCTTCACGTGACTTCCTCCTCCTACCCGCACTTCCTCCATCCATGAGACCCGCACCGTACCCCGGCCCCCGCCATCCTCTGGAGGCCCATGAGCCATCACCCACATTCCTCAGCTGCTGTCAGTCACGTTATCGGCACAAGTGGAGGGCTAGCACGCCAGCCCGGGGCCGGTGGGCTGCAGCCACCCTGGGCAGGTGTGGCCGGGATGGCGTGCGGCAGGTGACACCGCACGCTGCCCCGGCATTCCTCCTGGGTGCTCGGAATAGCGCGGGGCTGCGGGGCCCGTCCCTGGAGGAGGGAGGAATGAGCGAGGAATGCGGCTGGCGTGTGAGCGATCAGATGTCGTGGATGCTGCGTAACCACGGCGGACGAGTCACCGCGGCGGCATGACTGCGTTTGCCCTGAGCCGGGGACTGTTTAGTATGGGGGAGGGGGGTGGGGGTCCTGGGGTGGGGCAGGGGTCCCGATTACCACTCGGGGCAGAAATGAGAATGACATGCGGTCCGCAAGGAGGTGCGAATGGCTCCACCGCCATAGCACGCAGGCGTGAGCTGGGGCCTGGGCGAGGCTGCGAACCCGCGTTGTTGCCGAGCCCTTCCCGCGAGACGCGTCGCTCTGTGTTCTGCTCCGTGTCCTCTGCCGGGTGCTGCAGGAGATGACTTTGCCGTCATCCAGCAAGAGATCATCATGATGAAGGAGTGCAAGCACCAGAATATCGTCGCATACTTCGGCAGTTACCTGAGGTGGGTGCTGACTGGCGCAGCCCCACAGCTAACTGCCTGGCACTTATGCATCACCGCCTGTGCCTCAAGAGTAGAGTGAATTAGCAGTGTGTCTGAGTTGTGTGTGTGAGTGGTTTACGTGGGAGCAGTGTGTGTGTGTGTGTGAGCGGTGTCTGAGCGGTGCGTGTGAGCAGTGTGCATGTGTATGTTAGCGGTGTGTGAGCAAGCGGCCATGTGTGCTGTGCTGGTGGTGCAGGCGTGACAAGCTGTGGATTTGCATGGAGTACTGTGGGGGAGGCTCTCTACAGGACATTTACCATGGTGAGCCACACAACGACGGGTTCTTGCGCTGGGACGTGTGTTCATATGAAGTCCACTGGACTTGACACGGTGCGTTATCCCGACACCTGTGTTGGTTTCCAGTGACCGGACCTCTGCTGGAGCCACAGATCGCCTACATGTGCCGGGAAACGCTGCAGGTTGGACACATGCGAGCACAGTGGCACACGGCACACGTATACAAAAGACAAAGACACATACAAAGATCCCCCATATAGCCTTAACAAACTTTTGGGGCAAATGAGACCCAGTGAGAGTAGTTTTCGAAAACTGAACTTGGTCATGAAAAAGAACACAGCAATGTGCCTAGAGTGAAGGTTTTCAATCAGTGCATTATGCTACCTGCCGTGACGTATGGATTAGAAACGTGGACATTAATTACGTGCTTGTGCGAAGAAGCACGGAGAGGTGAATGTTGGAGTTCTACTGAGACCCAGAAAGGGGAACTCCCATTAAGGGAACAAACACAAATCACAGATGTTACATTAGCCAGTTAGTAGGGGAAGTGGGTTCAGACAGGAAGCTTCGAGGTGAGAATGGAGTCGGGGTCGGTGACGAGGCTGGTGATGGAATCGCAGACAAAGGGGAACGCGCTCGAGAGGATGAGCACCATGGAGACGGAGCGATGAAATCATCAGCCCATGTGCAGGAATGAGATAGATTGTGGCATCACAGGACCGTGAGAGATGGCGATGGCTTTGGGGAGGCCTTCGTCCAGCAGTGGATAGACCCTGGCTTTTGATTAAGATGCTGTGTGTGGATCCCATGGCCACTACCCCGCCGTGTGTTGACGATTGATCGGAGAAGGGAGCGTTGAACGCGGGCTCACGGCGCTCATGGTTGTGTCATTGTGTGCACTGAAGGGCCTCGCGTACCTGCACAGTCGCGGAAAGATGCACCGCGATATCAAGGTAGGCTAAACGCACCCGCAATTCATAATTTCCACAGCACCTCCGTGTGCCTGCAGAGCGTGCAGTGCATGGTTGATGGTCTCCATGCGCAGTTGCCCCCTGTGGGGAGGTGACGCAGCCCAGCAGTAGCTCGTTTGCTGCAGAGGTTCGCAGTTTGACTCGGGCAGGTCACCCTTGTGAATACTGCGGTGTGTAGCAACCGTAAAATACTATGCAATGTCTGCTTCACAGGGGACGTAAAAGATCCCGTGACGTCATTCAAAGAAAAGTTGTCCATTTTGTGCCAGTGTCAAGGAACCTAATTTGCCAAATTAAAAAAATTACACTGCCAATTGCTCAATTGGAAAACGCAGAGTCCTTGCCTTTGAATGCAAGAACTTGGCAGGACCCTCCTCAAACGTCTTGAGACTCAGCGAGGCTTTGTTGGGTAACTGAACGTAATTTTAATGACAGTGTCGGTCCAGAGTAATGCCGTGTGTCTCCGTGCATCCTCCTGCAGGGAGCCAACATCCTCCTCACGGACCATGGGGACGTCAAGCTGGGTGAGGAGGCCTTGCCCCTGTGCCCCCCACACCCCTGTGCCCCCCACACCCCTGTGCCCCCCACACCCCTGTGCCCCCACTTGCACTGGGACTGCACACACGTGACTGTTTTTCTCTGTTTGTGTTCAGCTGATTTTGGAGTTTCGGCACAAATAACTGCGACGATTGCCAAAAGGAAATCCTTCATCGGCACGCCGTACTGGTGAGCAGCGTGCCCCGGCCAAGGCCAGGCCTCCCTGGGGCCCTCGCTAGGCCCGGCTGTTTATGTTTTGAGAAGGCATGCATGCATTTTGACTGTACACGTGTGTGTGTGTGTGCGCTTGTGTTTAACTGTGGGGAGAGGTAGTGTAGCGGTAGTGTAATGTAGTGTTTAGCACGCTGCGCTACGAACCCAGCGAACCAAGTTCGATTCCTGCTCACAGCCAACACCAGTGACGATTATCTCAACTGGTCTTGGGCCTCCCCTAGGTCGACTCAGCCTCAAATTAGTACCTGGTGCGGTGCGTAAACATCGCCACTGGGGAGACAAAGGTGGACGGGCATGGTTTCTGGCCACCCACCCCCTTGTGTGCCGTTCTGGCCTTCATAGGTGCTTTATAACTGCACTTGCCCCAACAGTCTGTTAAGGCTATACGGGGGATCTTTGTCTTTGTTCATCTGTACATGTGGCTGTGAGTTAGGGTGCAGTGGCGCTGTTGTCGCACTGTGCTATGAACCTGGCAACCTGAGTACGATTACAGTTCATGGCCAAGATCGGTGAGGAATAGCTTCGCCTTAAATTAATACCTGTTGTGATGTGTAAACAATCACCAGTGGGGAGACTAAATGTGCTGGCCACCCACCCCCTCGTGGGATGTACCGGCCTTCATAGGTGCTCGACAACAGTCTGGCTGTATATTTGCATGTGGGTAACGCAGAGTAAGTGTAGGTGCTCGTGTGCATAGTTGGTGATGTGTAGGTGTTGTGGTTGATGGTGTAGCAATGTTTGGGGTGCGGCTGATATGCGTGCCATTCATGCGGGTGAGTGTTGGTTTGGCGTGTAGCCATTGTGGGTGTTGCTGTGATAATGTATTTGGATGTCGCCGTAATGTGCTGCTGCTGTAATGATGGTGTGTGTGTGTTGCTGCAATGATGCAGGATGGCACCAGAGGTGGCGGCCGTGGAGAGGAAGGGCGGCTACAACCAGCAGTGTGACGTGTGGGCCGTGGGGATCACCGCCATCGAGCTCGCCGAGCTGCAGCCGCCACTCTTCGACCTGCACCCCATGAGGTACCACCGCGCCCCCACCCCACCCCCGCCACCATCGGCCACCCGCAGTTATCCCAGGTGACCCCTGGCGTGTGATTGGGTTAGAGGCCGACCGAAATTCGGTTTCGGCGCCGAAAGTTGGCAATTGGCCACTTTCGGCAAACTTTCGGTTTCGGCCCGAAACTGATATTAACTTTCGGTTGTCAACCGAAGATCTATTTTTAGAATATAACGCGAGTACTAAGTCTATTAGCCGGTCAGTCGGGGGATCTTTGTCTTTAGCCTGTGTGTGTGGGGGGCGGGGCAGCGACTGCGTAGCGATTCGCGCGCTGAGCTACGAACCCGACGGCCTGAATTCGATTCCCGCTCACGGCCGGTGACGATTATTTGAACCGGTCCTGGGCCTCCCCTAGGTCGACTCAGCCTCAAACGAGTAAGTGGTGTGGTATGTCAACATTGCCTGTTTCGGTTTCGGCCGAAAGTAAATTTTTTACTTTCGGTCTGATTTCAGTTTCGGCCTAAACCAGAAATTCAGTTTTGGTCGGCCTCCAGATTGGGTTGTGATCGTGATGTCTTTTGTGGTTCTGTTCCTCTCCAGGGTTCTCTTTCTCATGTCAAAGAGTGGCTACCAGCCGCCGAAACTAAAGGACAAGGGTCGCTGGTAAAGTCCTTGCCATCTCTACAGCAGTGTCACTCATCGCAAACACGCACTCAGGCACACTCTCGTTGCACACAAAGACAACGATCCCCCATATAGCCTTAACATACTGTTGGGGCAAGTGCTGTTAGCGAGCACCTTTCACACACTCTCCCCACACTCTCACACACTTTCTCTCCACACACACCCTTTACACACATTCACACACTCTCCCCACACTCTCATACACTCTCCCTGCTCTCACACACACACATACTCAATATTGCATCAATGTTTATTCAACGTGTATATAAAGTGGTGTGTATCATATAGAGATGTGCATAAAACCAAGACCCATATCTAACACAGAGGGTCCTTGCCTATGAACATCTGGCAGTTCACCAATATTGGTTCAATCAAGCCTGACTCTGTTGATGAGATATTGAATGTATGTATTTATGGTTCATTTGTGGCAATGAGCACGACCATATAATATATTCGGCAAGCGGAAGCCAATGCAGCTGGATGAGCACTGGGCGGACATGGTCGGATCTTGCAGTACCCGTCACGACATGTGCCAAAGAATTGTGTACACGCTACAGCTTGGTTATGTTTTTGCCAGACTTTCCGTGCAGTCGTGAGTTGCAATAATTGAGCCTTGTCAATACTACACTACATGGCACCGTCTTGGCTATGTCACGACTCAATCGTGGTCGAATGTTTCGTAGAGCCCTGAAAAAAAATTGCATGACCTGACTATATTTTTCACATGGTCATAAAATTACATTCTAGTCTTTAGATGAGTAGAAAATTTAATCTTGAAGTCTGCGACCACCACACCTGATCCTCCCACATTTTTTTTCCTGAGCCTAAGTGCCAACCAGCAGAACCTTCGATTTTTATGGATTAAGCAATCTTCAAGGTTACCAAGGCTCTCCAATTCTAACTTTTACTTTACTGTGGTGTGCAATTGTGTATCATCGGCATTTTTATGGAACTTGATGTCATGCGATGAGATGACATTGGCAATCGTAGAGACGCATGTTGAAACCAATCCAGAGTTTTCTTGCATTCAACCAATACTAAAGGAAATTCACTCTTCTTGGTTCTTTTGGTAAAGTCACATAGAAGGGAAGTAATAAAATAATAAAAATAAAACATAATAAAATAATTCTCACAACGTTTCGGCCACAACGCAAGCAGCCGTCCTCAGGTGAAACCAGGTCTGTCGAGGCGACAGCGCCTGAATTGTGGCCGAAACGTCGTGAGAATTATTTTATGTTTTATTTTAATTATTTTATTACTTCCCTTCTACGTGACTTTACCGAAAGAACCAAGAAGATGAATCCCTGCAGTCACGAAAGCTTTAAATAGAAATTCACTCCCACAAGGCCTATGGTAGGTGTGGAAAACACCTTCAAGTTTTTTGTGGAGACAAGCGGTACGATGAGCGGTTGAGAATCTGTCTGGGGTAATGGTTTCAACATCGAAAGCGCACCGCTTAAATATGTAGAGTTGCTGAGCCCGGCGGTCATCGCTGATGCCAGGATTATGCAGTTGTTGAGTTTGGCGCCATTGCAGGACGGTGCTGCCCCCTGTTGGCTGCTCCCATGACCATGCAGCAGAGGTCGCAAACGGATTTTG
This sequence comes from Entosphenus tridentatus, assembly GCA_014621495.2. Taxonomy (NCBI): domain Eukaryota; kingdom Metazoa; phylum Chordata; class Hyperoartia; order Petromyzontiformes; family Petromyzontidae; genus Entosphenus; species Entosphenus tridentatus. The sequence goes on from CM025640.2 coordinate 7,114,123, forward strand.
ATTCCTTACCCGTACCCGGCCGCACCAGGGTCGCAAGCGGGTACCCGTACCCGATACCCGGCCGGGTACGGGTAGCCGGGTATCGGGTAGGGTACGGGTATTGGGTACCCGATTGCGACCTCTGGGATGAAGTCATGTTGCAGGCACGGGTGGGTTGATTCTAGGAACTTGAATTGTGAGAAGAGACAAGACGTTGAGAAATGAGTGACACACGGTGACTCACCAGTGACTCACGGCCTACCCGTACCCGGCCGCACCAGGGTCGCAAACGGGTACCCGTACTCGGCCGGGTACGGGTAGCCGGGTATCGGGTAGGGTACGGGTATCGGGTACCCGGTTGTGACCTCTGCCATGCAGCTCCCCTGATGGCACGGACAGCGTGACGGCTCGGGTCGCGTGACGGCGAGGCGGCTGTGTGCCCGCGTGCAGGTCGCCCGTCTTTCACAACTTCATCAAGCTGGCGCTCACCAAGAACCCCAAGAAGCGGCCCGCGGCGGAGAAGCTGCTTACGGTAAAGCCGATGTCACGCGGGGGCGGCACACGGGGCCGGGAGGGCACTTGCCGTGGCGGCGGCGCAGAGCTGATGGGATGCGCGCGGTGTGGTGTTTGCGGTGTGTGCGATGTGTCGTGCTGTGCGGGTACAGCACGCATTCTTCCAGCAACCACTGAACCGCGCACTGGCGCTGGAGCTGCTGGAGAGAGCTAGCAACCCCGAGCAGCACCACGCGGCACAGAGCGCGTCTGATCAGGACGACGAGGACGCTGAGGTGCCGCGCTCACCGCACACTCTCCGCACGCGCCACGCACACAGCCTTGTACCCCCCACCACTACCAGGTCCCTTACACTCCCGTGCCCCACACAGCTACCCCCACACCCCTTCACTCCCATCCCCGCCTTCTGCCCCCGAACCTCCACCCCCATACTCTTGGGGTTACTTTCTATATCCTCTCTCATGCGCCTGCGTGTGTGTGTGTCCCGGCTTGTGCCTCCACCTGCGCATCAACACGCGTTTCTGTATGTCTGTACACGTCTCTGTGTGTACCTGTGTGTGCATACATGTGTCTGTTTGCACCTGTTTGTGTACACGTGTGTGTGTGTGTGTACATGTGTCTGTACTTCTTCCAACTTTGCATCTCTTCTCAGCGCAAGAACCTCTCCCTGGTGAAGGTCCCCCCCACTCCTCAAGGCCCCCCAACCCTCAAGACCCCCTCCACTGCTGCCCCCAAATGCCCCTCGACACTCCGGGCCCCAACCCAGGGCCCCCAAACCCTCAAATCTCCTCTTCCTACTCGGGCAGCACCCACGCCACCAGGGCCCCCAAAAACACAGGAACACCATAATTTACTAGCACCCCCCAAGATACAAGAGCCACCTACCCTCACAGGACCACCCAAAACTGATGGACCCCTTACTTTACCAGGGCCCCAAAAAATACAAGGGCCCCCTACACTTACGGGGCCTTCGAAAATACAGCCCACCCCTATCCTACCAGGGACTCCGAAAAAACAGGGACCCATAACTCTTCCAGGCCCAACTATCCTGGTAGTGTTTCCCAAGTCCCAGAGAGCCCCTACCCTCCTAGTGTTCCCCAAAATACAGGGGCCCCCTACCGTCCCAGGGGCCCTCAAAATACAGGGGCCTATCCTTCCAGGACCTCTCAAAACAGAGGAACCTCCTACCTTACCAGGTCCTCCCAAAATACAGGGACCCCCAATCCTTCCAGGAGCCCCCAATATACAGGGACCCCCTATCCTTCCAGGACCTCTCAAAACACAGGAACCTCCTACCTTACCAGGTCCTCCCAAAATACAGGGACCCCCTATCCTTCCAGGAGCCCCCAAAATACAAGGACCCCCTATCCTTCCAGGACCTCTCAAAACACAGGAACTTCCTACCTTACCAGGTCCTCCCAAAATACAGGGACCCCCTATCCTTCCAGGAGCCCCCAAAACACAAGGGCCTCCTACCTTACCAGGTACCCCCAAAATACAGGCTCCCCTGACCCTTCCAAGCCCCCCGAAAATACAGGGACCCCCTACCCGTCCAGGCCCCCCCAAAACACAAGGAGCTCCTGCCCTTCCAGGGCCCTCCAAACTGCAAGGGCCCCCTACCTTGTCAGGGACCCCTACTTCTCAGGATCCGCCCTCCATCCCAGGACCTGTCAACCCTGGGGGGCCCTTCGCCTTTGCTGGAGCCCCCCCCGTCACTGTGCAGAGCAGCGGCCCCCCCCCTACTCTGCAGGTAGCAGCTGATTTGTGTTTTGCAGCAGTGATGACTCTCTAACCCGTAACCCATAACCCCTAACCCGTAACCGTAACCCGTAACTCCCACCCATGGGACTGCATTGAGGGTGGAGTAACGCTAACGCCGCCGCTTGCCTCATCACTGCCGGCACTGTGAACGCTCCCAGCCTCACGACGTCTTCCCCCTCCTCTCTCTCTCCCTCTCTCTCTCGTGATGCCCCCTCTCAACCCCGCCTTTGATGGCAGCCCCCTTCTCTATCCCCCTGCTCACGATGACCATCCCTTCATGCGATGGCCACCTTCTCTCGGTGAACATTGTTGACTGCTGTACTCGTGTATCTATGTATGTACGTTGAACTTCTTTCGCACCGTACGTAGCCAACGATGCTAATCGGAGGTGCGGGGGAAGGACAACAAACTAAACACAAAAATCAGTCGTCAAGAAATTAGTTTTCAATCTAGATGTAAAAGTGACGAGTCCTAATGAAGATGAAACCAAACCGCAGGTGTCTCTCTGTTTCATCGCTGCCTCTGTTGGGACGGCCACATTTATTAACTCTCCTCCGTGATGGTGACCTAAACGATTCTACGGCCACGCAATTGGCTCTTGTCTGGAGCAGGCTGAGAGCATTGCACGTGCGCCGCGGTGGTCACGTGGCGTGCATGCGGGGCGTGCGGATGGGGGTGGCGCCTGCCTGTTGCGTGTGAGCAGCGCGCTGCTACGCGCCATTGGGTTTGTGTGCGGCCTGCACGACACGTTCTCCTGCTGCGATGAGTTCTCTCATCATTCACATGGAACGTCGGGTTTGAATCCCCCCTTCTGTGTCATGACGGCCACCGCTCCCTCTTGCTGTGCTGCCTGCGTGTTTGTATTACAGAGTTGTGTGCGTGTGGGGGAGCGGAAGTGCATGTTGAGCGACAGTGTCGCGGTTAGTGCACTGCGCTATGAAACCGGCTAGCCGTGTTCGATTCCCACTTGTGACTAATAACAGTGGCAAATATTTGAATTGGTCCTAATTCGTACTTCAGTTTTCCCAGCCTTGAACGAGTACCTGGTGGGGTGTGTAAGCATCGCCACTCAGGAGACAAAGGCAGCTGGGCGTGGTACTAGCCACCCACCCCCTCGTATGCTGTGCCGACCTTCATAGGTACTGGCCAAGAGCATTTACCCCAACAGTATGTTGAGGCTAAATGAGGCATCATTGTGTGTTCACGTATGTGTGTGTGTGCAGCCAGCGCTGGTGGTGCCACATCGCATCCCCTCCAACAACAAGCACGACCGTGCTGAGCGCACGCGCTCCGAGATCACATGTGAGACACCCCGACACGCTACACAACCACCACCACAACAATTATAATTTATAAATCTTCTAAATTCAATCGGCTATGATCAATCCACTGCTGGATGAAGGCCTCTCCGAGCTGCCACCATCTCTCATGATTCGGCGATATAACTCCAGTATCCGCATTTGAGATGATTTCACTGCTCCATTCCTTGGGTGAACGCCCTCTTTAGGCAACTTACATTAAAGACTACGTTAGGGTAGCAGAGGGGAGTTGGGGGGGGGGGAGTCAGGGCTATGAGACACTGGGGGTAGGGAGAGAGCTACTCTTGCCACAACCGGGGCTCAGTAACAACAGGAGCAGCCAGGGCAGCAGAGAGGGCTGAAGCCGTTTAGGGACTTCACAACTCACGAGCCCACGTTGGGTCACCGCACCCCATGAAGGAGGTGTAGGTTCGTGAGCAGTGGGGACGCGTTCCGGGTCACCGCCACTCAGCTACTGTCTCCCTGCGTACCCTTCCTCCTCCTCATATGTCAGTTGACCAGGTGACCTTTGATCCTCCGTTGAGGAAAGAGACGGTGCCACATCACGACCTGGTAGGTGGCGGAGGGAGCCTGCGGTGGTATGCACACAGACGCACACAGCCAACACACACACGCACATACACGCACGCACGCGCATACACAACACGCACACACACACGGCAACACGTACACGGCACACATGTATGCATGCACGCACACATAAGCCCAGTGCGTGGCACATAACTCATTGCTAACGCATCGTGCCAGCTCCAACTTTGACTGCAGCCTAACTCACGCTTGCTGGGGATGCACGAAGAGCGACACCGCTTGCAAGATAACTCGTGACCCGTGCCTGTGTGTGGGTGCGTGCGTGCGTGTGTACGAGCATGGGAGTGCGCATTTGTGTACGGTTTTGTATTTGTGTCCACGTGTTGCCGTGTGTCCCTGTGGGGTGGTGTGGTGTCTTTTGTGTTGTGTGTCTGCCTTCTGTGTGTGTGTGTATGTTGTGTATTTGTGTTTCGTGTGTTTGCATATGTGTGCGTCTGTCTCTGCCCTTTGTGTGTGTCTGCTCTGTGTGTGTCTGCTCTGTGTGTCTGTGTCATATGTGTGCATGTGTCTGTGCGAGTCAGCCCCACGCGGGCCAGGAGGGTGCGGACGAGTTGTACTTCACGGCACGGCCCTTCCTGGTACCGCACACCTCTTTTCCGTCTGTGTGTCCATGCGTCTCGTGCGTCTCGTGCGTGCACCAGTCCCACGCTTATTTTGCGTCTCATTCCGAGCTTTGCGCTTGTGTGCGACCCCCGGCACTGTGGCCACAGCCACGCGTCCACGTGTGCACTTCACTGCCCATCTCCGTTTTCCATTTGTGTGCATGGTTTGTCTGTCCGCCTGTCCGTGGGCCCGTGAGCTCACCGCCACGCGGGGTCCATTTTTGCGTGCTCGCCCACTTCTGTCCCCTGGCTGTTTTTGCAATTGATCTCTTGACTGTGCACCCCCTGAATATTTACGACTGCAACGCAGAGAACAAAAACACGTCGCAAGTTGAACTCTTACTGCTGTCAGATGTGACCTTGAGCACTCACTGCACCAGATAGATCCAGAGTGAGGCAGTCGCTGATTAATTGATGACGCAGCTGATTCACTCCAGTCACTCGCTCACGCAGCAGTCGGGCATCTCCTCATCACTCTTATATCGGTACTAACAAGGTTACTGTTTCCATGTTGAGGGCTCGGTCTTAAAGATATCGACTGTTTCATCTCATCCACACTGTTCAACCACTGCACTGCACGTCACAACAACTCTCTCACTCACTCATCCACTGACCGCACTACAGGTCACAACGCTGCTTCCTCCATTGCACTGCTCCACTTTGGAATTCCCCCTCATCGTTTATTTTTCCCAGGCTCTTGTTATGACCTCGCTCGATTCCTGAAATGCGTTAGCCCTTATCTAGAGGGGGTCGGAATGACTGCAGTTGAGAATTGCTGGCCTGGAGGAGGGGCTCCAGCCTTCATTAGGCCGCCCTCCTCCCTGCTATAATCGTGAGGTGATTGAAGCACCAGCCTCTAGAGCGATGGGAGAGACGTATGCACGCGGTGGTTCCTCTGCTCGTGCTGCGGCCCTCACTTTGTACCTGTGGATAACTCCATGCTTTCTGTGTCCGTGTGTGCGCATGTACGTGTGTTGGCCTGTCCTCGTGTGTGTGCCTGTGTCTGTTTCCATACCTGCGGGTGTCCATGCACGCATTTCTGTGTGTGTGCGTGCGTGTGTCCGTGTGTGTGTGTGCATGCGTGTCCCTGCGTGTGTGCATGTGTTTTGTGCGTTTCAGGACATGCAGGAGGAGTATGAGCTGGGCAGTGGGTGGTCAACCTACCCCAAGGAACCCACGTCCTCCAAGTGAGGATCCGCAATGCTCCCGCATTCACACACTCACTCACACTCCGCCACTCACACCCCTGCACTCGATCTCTCACACACACACACACACACCCTAAATGCCTCCCGCACTAAACTCTTCACTCCCTCACTCGCACACATAAACTCAACATGCATGCACACACTCGCGAACACACTCCCTCACTCATAAAAATATGCCTTTTAGCATTTAACATACTCCCACACACACACATCCTCGCGCACGCGCCCCACACTCACATGCACTCATCCCCTCAAACACATTCGCACACATCCTCGCACATGCTCACACACACACACGTCCTCACACGCTGCCACGCACCACCTCGCCCGTGCTGTAGGCCCCAGTGTCCCGCATCTGCCGCAACGTAGCTAGTCTCCAAGCAGTCTCCTTTACCCGGGGGAGCGGCTTGTGTTGCACCAGCTTTTGACGATGCTTTACACCTCAACCGATCGGAGGTGACCGCCTGCCCTCCCCTGCCTTGCCCTTCCCTGTGCCTGCCCCGCCCCTCCACCCTTCCCTGCCCTCTCCTCCCCGTTCCCCGTATCCTCCCTGGCAGGAGCCTCCTCAAGTCTGTGGAGGAGGAGTTACAGCAGAGGTACAAGATCCGCGCTACGCCTCGCCCTAATCATTCCCCTGCGTACAGTGCCAGGCTTTCAGATCCGGGGTTTCTCGCTCTCACTAACGACGTCACCATCCCGCCGACGCGTTGTCCACAGATTACGCTTCGCTTCCTAAATAATCGTGCTGGCTGTGGTGTGGAGTGCGCAGTGGGGGTTGGGGGTGAGGAGCCTTAACAGCCGTTGGAAGCCGTGAGGCTGCTCGCACTAACCCTAAACCCCGCCCCCCGTGTCCTCTCCAGGGGTCACATGACACACCTGGATGACGATGATGAGTCTGAACAGTAAGTTGTCCTCTAACCTCTAACCTCCACTGTCGTGACTAACGTTGAGTATTTTTGTGGGAGCCTCGGGCCAGAGGTGTTGGTGGTGATTTGAATTGTGTTGGGTTCAAGTTGATTTTGATAAACGAGGCGAGAACTCGGGAGGCCAGGATAGCCTCGTTTGCATGACTCACGAGAGCAGTAGAGTCGCAGGAGGGAGCAGCTGATTCGCCTTTCCTGCGGCCACACTGACCGCGAACCCGTGTGGTGCATGTGATTCCAGCTGCACCCTGAAGCGGGCGCCACCACCACCCATCCCCACAAAGGTACAGCCCCCGGCTCTCCACTCAATACACCACCACAATCACCACCTACACCGCCCGTCACAACCAATAACAACAACTGACGTTCGCAACTAAGTGGCGGTAATGTCACTATGGCGCTTGTGCCAGGCTACGTGTATCTTGAGGCCATGAAAAGCGTTAAAGGCTCGTTGACAGGAGGTCATGGGACAGATCTAGATCACTGGCACATGCACCAATTGTGCTCTCCACTGTGCCAAATGTCTATTTTAGCCGCGCAGCGCTCTACGCGTTGTGAGTGTCGGTCCTCCACTTTCCGCTGTTGTTGGAAGGTGACTGCCTCCAACTGCCCAGTAGCATCCTTTACGAGCCTCATCCATTGAGATCGATGTTTACACCGCTGGTACCAGTCATCGGCAAGTCGACTCAGCTCCACATCCTCCTCTATCGCATCAGTCAAACTTTATTCTAACCCGTGCCGCGCCCGTTTAGCCCCATATTTCCGGTCAAACAGAAGCTGCTTAGGCATGCGGTTGCTCGGAATGTGGGCTTCGTGACCCGGCCAACGCAGCCTCGCTACCGGAGAAGCTCACCGATGGAACTGTGACCAGATCATAACTCAATACCACCACAATCACCAACACCACCATCACCACCGCTCCTATAATGAGTGTGAAGTGCCACCGTTTCATTGCCGTTGATGGTTGTGCCACTGTTGGGCGCCGTATGTGATGGGGATGTCGCACCGCCGCGTGTGCTCCCCCACAGGCGCGTGGCACCGGCAGCTCGGAGGAGAGCACACCGGACGAGGAGCGGTGCGCCACCATCCGCAGCGTGGCACCGGGGGGCACGGGGAGCATGCGCGGAACCCCCCCCCCTCCACGGCCACCACCCCCCCGCCTTTCCCCACGGGGCGGCCCCCCACCACGGCCGCTAGGACCTCCCCGGCCCCCTCCAACCTCCGTCGAGGGAGAGGAAAAATCGGCGACCGTGGGGGCAGCGCCCCCCAGGCCATCGCAGCTCGCACCCCAGGGCTCCCCCGACACCTCCAGTAAGCCTCCCACCCTCCCTCCCCCCTCCCTCCCTCACACACAGCCGGCACAGGATGCAGTGGTGCGAGTTGAGCCCTGTGGTCACTCATGTGTGTGCATGCTGTGTTGTGTGTGCATGCTGTGTTGTGTGTGCATGCTGTGTTGTGTGTGCATGGTGTGTTGTGTGTGCATGCTGTGTTGTGTGTGCATGCTGTGTTGCGTGTGCATGGTGTGTTGCGTGTGCATGGTGTGTTGCGTGTGCATGCTGTGTTGCGTGTGCATGCTGTGTTGCGTGTGCATGGTGTGTTGCGTGTGCATGCTGTGTTGCGTGTGCATGCTGTGTTGCGTGTGCATGCTGTGTTGCGTGTGCATGCTGTGTTGCGTGTGCATGCTGTGTTGCGTGTGCATGCTGTGTTGCGTGTGCGGAACCTGCGTGACGTGCGTGCGACACGTGTGTGCGTGGCACGTGCAGCGAACGGAGTGCTGCCCAACGGTGAGCGGGGGGCGTCGCCTGCGGCGGTGGAGGTGGAGCGGGACTCGCAGGGGGCCTCCGTGCCCCCCACCGTGCCCCCCCGGACTCTGAGAGGGGACAAAGACAAAATGGATGCCCAGGTGAGCGGAATAGGTGGCATTGAACGCCTTGCAAAGGACGATTGTGACACCAGGGGCTTTTGTCCCCCACCCAGGTTCTCTTAACCCCCCCCCCGCCACCCCCCCCCCCCGCCCCACCTCTGTCTTGCAGAAGCAGAGCATCAACGGGCTCCCACCAACTCCGAAAGTGCACGTGAGTCTCATCATCATCATTGTCATTTAAACACAGTAGCTGGGCACAGGCCCAAATCGTCACGGGGCCAGCAACAAGCAGCACTATCACAGATAAGAGTGATATACATTTCTTGAATTGAGTGAAGTTATCGTAAAAGCTTGTCAGGAACAGAGACGATGATAGGAGTATGGAATTCCAAAGTTGAGAAGCGGAAAGATGAGGTGACCTGCAGTGCGGTGAGTTGGTGAGTGGGTGTGTCGATGAATGGATGTGTGGGTAAATGAGTGGGTGAGTTGGCAAGTGGGAGCTTGCCTCTAAGAGGTGGGGACTTACCATCAGCCCTACCAAAACTAAGCACCTGCCTGGGTATTTTGTACCATCGGAAACTCCACCCCCACAACTCCCAATTGGTGGTAGGGCAGTTGTGGAGAGAGTGGAGAGTTTCCCATACCTGGGCAAGGTGCTCATGACCAGCTCCGGTTTGACAGCAGAGGTCTCCTCACTCCGAATCAGTCGAGCGGCATTATCTTTTCATCGGTTGTGTAACGCTGTGTGGAAGCTACCTGGTCTATCGCTCTGCACGAAACTTCAGATCTTCTCGGCCACAGTCATTCCCTCCCTTCTCTACGCTTGCGAAACGTGCACCCCCCTAATGGAACATCTTCACCGGTTAGAAACATTTAGGCTTGCCTGCCTACGATCCATCCTGGGTTTAACCAGGCTGGATTGTGTGAGGAGCTCACATATCCTCAAAATATCTGGATCCCATCGGTGAGCTCCTCCGGCAGGCAAGGCTGCGTTGGCTGGGTCGGCTGGGTCATGTAGCCCGCATGCCCAGCCACCGCATACCTAAACAGCTTTTGTTCGGCCGTATCGAGGGGGCTAAACGAGCGCGGCATGGGCTAGAGAAGAGATGGAGTGATGTGGTACAGGAGGATGTGGAGCTGAGTGGACTTGCCGATGACTGGTACCAGCGGTGTCAAGATCGGCCTCTGTGGAGGAGGCTCGTGAAGGACGCTACTGGGCCGTTGGAGGCAGTTTCACTCCAACAACAACGGAGAGGGAAGGAACGATGCTCACAACAACGAGCGGAGCACCAGGTGGCTAAAACACATCAAGTTAGCACAGTAGGGGGCACAGGTAGTGCATCATCCAGTCATCTCAGTCGATCCGTGGCACCTGGGTCTGCTCCGTGACCTCCTGCCAGTGGGCGTTCAACACTTCACGTGGCCTCAATGTGCACATAGCCTGGCACAAGCATCGTGGTGACGTCATCGCCACTTAGTGGCGAATGGCGGTTGTTGTTGTTGAGTTGGTAAGTAAGTGAGTGCGTGGGTGAGTGAGTGGTAACTGGGCAGAGGGCGGTGCTGTGCTGGGTGCTGATTGGCACCTTGCACTCTCTCTTGCCTCCCAGATGGGCGCATGCTTCTCCAAGGTGTTCAATGGCTGCCCACTCCACATCAACTGTGCGTCATCCTGGATCAACCCCGAGACTCGCGGTAACGCACGCACGCACACGTGCCTTCTTTACAAAAGGGGACACCACCAGGGCATATTTCTGATCCGGGAGAACCTTTTCTGTGGTGCAGACAGTTGTAATGATGTCATATAGGGCAGCCAGCACACAATCACCACCCTCCCTGGCCGTTTGCTGCAGAGGTCTTCTCTACCCGGCTTTTTACTTGGACTCAGGTTCCGGATCCCTCTCCACACTTGTTCAACAAATGGCGCGTCAGCCGGCCACTTAGCTACTTGAGCGGTGGCGTGGCCCAGCTGGTGAACTTTCGCCGCATATTGCAAGGGTTCACGGTTCAAATCCGGCGGCCGCACCAGTCACTTCTGGCGCGCGTGTAATACCCATGGTGGTGTAATAAAGGTCGCGGAGGCAACTTCTGGAATCAGGTTTGTTTATTATCTTTCTTCCACAGCTCTCATCGTACGGATTCCTCTGCTATCTAACTCCTTCACACTGTTGACAGACAGCGTGAGAGGGAGGGATAGAGAGAGAGACTGTCGCTGCCACGTGGCAGGCTCTGGACCCCGCGCTCCTGCGTGACTTCTCCCTTCGTTCGTTCCAGTTCTGACCACGTGTTGCCTGTCTCCACCGCTTTTAATCCCTGGGTCACGTGGTGCCTTTCAGCCAGTGTTGGGTAACCTCCCTGGAATCTTCCAGATCCCATCCTACGGTCCCAGGACCACGCCCCTAACTTGTCCCCCCATTGGCTGTGGCTAAAGCCAGCAGGGCCAATCATCTCCTTCCAGGTGTCACCTTCACATTACGTCAGGGCCACGCCCTTACTCCTCTCCCCATTGGTTATGGGCCTGGACCGGTAGAGTCAATCATTATCAACGAGGTGTGACCATTCAATCACCCAGGTGATACCCTCACATTACAGTGGCACTCCGCGTCATCCACTTCATAGCGGACGCTAGATATTGCTGTTCGGTCGTTGGAAAGAGCGTCCCGCGTGTCGCGTCATTGTGTCCACAGACCAGCACCTCATATTCGGGGCTGAGGAGGGCATCTACAACCTCAACCTCAACGAGCTGCACGAGGCCAGCATGGAGCAGGTGGTGGCCCACGCACCCAGCACACGCCGCACCATGCACCACGGTGCACGCCACGCACGCACCCCAACACTTCATTACTGCCCCACACCAGCAGAAAACACCTGGGGGTAGGAGGGTTGTTGTGACTCTGTGTGTTCTTGTTGTTGCAGCTCTACCCCCGCCGCTGTTGCTGGCTCTACGTCGTCAACAATGTGCTCATGTCCATATGCGGTAAGTGCTCCAATTACAATTTATACTCGGTTTATACGGCAGCATCTAAATGCAGCCGCATCTCAACACGCTGCACAGGCTGAGTCGGTGGGGGGGGGGGGAGTGCTATGTTCTCAACAGAGGCGGTCATAGGCAGATGACAGGAGGAAGGAGGTCTTGAGCCATGGACTTGAACAGGGGCAGGGAGCCAGCAACGTGGGTGACTGGGGGAAGGGAGTTCCAGATATAACCCCTCCCTACTGCAGTGCTTCGGGTAGTACTGCGCATCGATGGCTTTGTAAGGTGGTTGTGTGTGAACTTGGGGTGGCTGTGTTGGTTGTTTATAGTGGATGTGTGTGCGGTGGCGGGTTCCTTATGGGGGCTATGATTGCTGTGCGTGGTTGCTGTGCGTCGTGTGGCGGTGCGTGCAGGAAAGACGTCCCAGCTCTACTCGCACAGCCTACTCGGCCTGTTTGAGCAGGCGAGGAGGCAGCACAGCCTTCCCGTGCACATCCCCACACACCGTCTCCCCGACCGCATCATACCACGGTACGGGGAGGCGGCCTCACGCCGCACAACTCGTTGACATCACCCCATGTGCCTCACCCGCGACACACCGCTAAAACTGGTCTCGTCTGGCTGTGCTATCTCCGTGCAGGAAATTTGCCGTTTCGACCAAGTTCCAGGACACCAAAGGCTGCCAAAAGTGCTGCGTAGGTGAGGTGTGAGCGGCGCGCCCATCGTATGCCTTGCCAACCTGAATAGCCGCTCACTAATAGCGCTTAGCCCATCGGTCTGTCAAAGGCTATATGGGAGATTTGTGTCTTTGTGTGCATGTGCGTGTGTGAGCGCAGTGCGTAACCCCAGTACTGGAAACAAGTACCTGTGCGGCGCGCTGCAGTCGGGCATCATACTTCTGCAGTGGTACGAGCCCATGCAGCGCTTCATGCTCATCAAGGTGAGAGGTCGCAAATCTCCCCAACGCCGCCACCTTAGCGGTTGAGCGCATGCGTCACTCACGCACGTGTGTGCGTGTACACCTGTGTGCACATGCGTGGAGAGTGGTAGTGCAGCAGTTAGCACGCTGCACTACAAATCGGTTACCCGGGTTCAATTCCCGCTCAAGGCCAACACCAGTGACAATTATCTGCACCGGTCTTGGGCCTCCCCTAGGTTGACTGAGCCCTAAATTAGTACCTGGTGCAGTGTGTAAACACACCACTAGGGAGACAAAGGAGGCCAGGTGTGGTGTTGGCCACCCACACCTTTGTGTGCCATGCCGGCCTTCGTAGGTACAACTTGCGAACAGCACTTACCCCAACGGTTTGTTTAAGCTACACACCGGGGGTCTTTGTGTACACCTGCGTGTGTGCGTGAGCAGCACTTTGAGTTCCGGTTGCCGGTGCCACTGCGCGTGTTCGAGCTGCTCGTGGTGCCAGAGCACGAGTTCCCGCTCGTGTGCGTGTCGGTGAGCCGTGGCACCGACCCCGGCCAGGCCGTGCGGCTTGACACCATCAACCTCAACTCGGCCTCCTCCTGGTTCACCGAGACCAGCACCGGTACGAGGCCAACCTCCTGCACCACGGCCGTGGTGACATGATCTGGATATGTGTGTGTATGGAGTAGTAGAGGGGTGTGTGTGTGAACGTGTGTGGAGTAGTAGAGGTGTGTGTGTGTGTGTGAATGTGTGTGGAGGAGTAGAGGGGCGTGTGTGAACGTGTGTGGAGGAGTAGAGGGGTGTGTGTGTGAACGTGTGTGGATTAGAGGGATGCGTATGAACGTATGTGGAGTAGGGGGGTGTGTGTGTGAATGTGTGTGGAGGAGTAGAGGGGTGTGTGTGTG
>CM025640.2:7127684-7161005 GCA_014621495.2 Entosphenus tridentatus
GTGTGTGTGTGAATGTGTGTGGAGGAGTAGAGGGGTGTGTGTGTGTGTGTGAACGTGTGTGGAGGAGCGGAAGAGTGTGTGTGGGAATGTGTGTGGAGTAGAGGGGTGTGTGTGTGTGTGAACGTGTGTGGATTAGAGGGATGTGTATGAACGTATGTGGAGTAGGGGAGTGTGTGTGTGAATGTGTGTGGAGGAGCGTAAGAGTGTGTGTGTGTGGGTGGAGGCGTGAGCGAGGTGGTGCCGGTGTGACGCTGTGTTGGGATGCAGGCGGCGCTCCCCTGGAGCACGTGCACGTCACTCAGCTGGAGAAGGAGACTTTGTTGGTGTGCACTGACAGTGAGTGCACTCCCTCCCTTCTCACGCTCACCCACCCCTTCCCTCCCATCATCCTTCATCCAGCCCTCCCTTCACACGACTGCCATGCATTCATGCACGTGTGCGCACGTGCATGTCCATGTGCGTGTCTGTCCTCACGTTTGTGAATAATAGGGAGCAGTAGTGTAGTGGTTAGCCTGGTTGGCTACGTACGGTGCGAAAGAAGTTCAACATACAGCGACCCGAGTTTGATTCCCGCTCAAGGCCAACGCCAGTGACGAATATTTGAACCGGTCCTGAGCCTTCCCGAGGTCGACTCAGCCTCAAATGAGATCCTGGTGCAGTGTGTAATCATCCCCACTCAGGAGACAAAAGACGGCCAGGCGTGGTGCCGTGCCGGCTTTCATAGGTGCTTCCTAACAGCACTTGCCCCCCACAGTCTGTTGAGGCTATGCGGGGGATCTTTGTCTGCATGATGTGTGTGTGTTTAAATGCGTGCGTTTGTGTGTAGGGTGTGTACAGATCGTGAATCTGCAGGGACGCCTCAAGTCCAGTCGCCGAATGGCGACCGAGCTGCTCTTCAACTTCCGCATTGACTGCATCGGTAAGATGCGGCACAGCTTACGGCACGCATCACAGCACGCATCACGCGGCCCCGCTGTGTCACCCCATATGTGACACCCATTGTAACCCACTGTGTAACTCGCTGTACGGCCGGTGGTGTGACCCGCTGTGTGACTTGTTGTGTGTCCCGCTGTATCTCCCACTGTGTAACTCGCTGTGTCTCCCGCTGTGTAACCCGCCGTGTCTCCCACTCCTGTGCAACCTGCTGTGTTTCCCGCTGTGTAACTCAGTGTGAACCGTTGTGTAACTCCCATTGTCTCCTGCTGTGTCACCTGCTGTGTAACTCTGTGTCTCCCGCTGTGTGACCCGCTGTGTCTCCCACTGTGTGACCCGCTGTGTAATTCGCTGTCCCCCACTGTGTGCCCCGCTGTGTGTCCCACTGTATAACTCGCTGCATGACCCTTGGTGTGACCGGCTGTGCCACCACCACTGTGCACAGTATGCCTGCAGGACAGCGTGCTGGCGTTCTGGAAGCATGGCATGCAGGGCCGCAGCTTCCGCACCAACGAAATCACTCAGGAGATCGGCGACCAGACACGCGTGTTCCGCATGCTGGGCTCAGACAGGTGAGCTCCCGCGGTGTGCCGGGAGCCGTGTGGTGGGTGGTGTGCTGGGTGGCATGCTGGTTGGGTATCCTGTATGGGTTTTTGTGCTGTTTGGTCTGGTGTGTTGCGTGTGGTTTGGTGTGCTGCCTGTGGCGTGGTTGGAGTGTGATGTGCTCTGTGTGGTGTGCCATGTGTGGTGTGATGTGACGCGTGTGGTGCGTTGCGGAGCGCGTGTGACGTCGCGGTGCGTGTGCCGCATACCTCAGCAGGGTGGTGGTGCTCGAGAGCCGGCCGACAGACAACCCGGTCGCCCAGAGCAACCTTTACATCCTGGCAGGACACGAGAACAGCTTCTGAGGAAGGGCCCTGGGGCCTCGTGTGGCCCCAACCTACCCCACGTAGCCCCCCCCCCTTCCCGATGTGGCCCTGCCGGAGCTTCGCTTGCCACTGGAACTGCGCCTAATCACTCACGAAACGACGAGGGAAGTGGCCTCACAGCGCACGCGCCGACCTGGGGGGGGCCCGTGATGAGCGGAGTGTGGGGGACACGGGGGGCCCCGCCGACACCGTATAGGAAGGGGCCGGAACGAGGCCTCCGCTCGGTGCCAAGTGACTTGCGGAAGCGAGGGGAGACAGGGCCCCTCTCTATACGGGTCCCCGAGATGCCTGGATGGGGCCGAACCCCGGGAGGGACTGGGGCCCCCAGGGCCCGCAGCCGCCGTTCATGACGACGCAGAAACGTGCAGGGCCCCCACGCCGCCCCCCCCACCCCCCCCACACAGACGCTTCGTTTTTTTAAGTTTATTTCCACCTTTTGCCAAAGCGTAAGGTCTATAAAAGTTATAGATTTGTTGAAAATTTTATTGCCGATATGTTTTAGAGCTCTCTAATATTTAATATTGGTGGCAGGTGTACTTGAGAAGTATAAATCCGAGCACTTTGCTGGAGTGTAATATATAAACATGTAACAAGTTATAATTTTATAAGTGCAGTCAGTAAAATTCGCCGGCTTCGCACGGCTAGCGTGGCTGCAGTGGCATATGGCTAAAAGTTCTGCTGGGTGGGGAGCCCTCCACGTCGGTGGTCAGGTCTCTACCAAGGCCATCGGCTGCCAAGGCAACTCTCTCCTCTTCGGCAAAAGCGTTTTGTACACGTACCACGCAGTCTATATTACAGTATATGCAGTATACGCGCGCATTACCCTGCACGCATGCAGCCTGGGGGTGGGCGACGTGTCCCGTCCCCATGGCCGCGCACACACACTACCTTCGCGTCCTGGTTTATGCAATAATTATTTCCGCATTGGAACGAGTCAACTCCCCTTATTTGGAGGCATCGTGGGACACGGTGCGTGTGGGCTCAGGTGAGGCGGGGACTGGGTCCACATAGGTGGTGGCCTGGGTGCCCTGGGTGGCTGGCAGTGTGAACACTAATTACCGAAAGCAACCGTAAGTTGAACGTGGAGCCTGGTGAAACACTGGTGCTGGGAGCCCATGAATTAAATATCACCACTTTAGGGTTGAGGTTTGGTTCAAGAATGCATGAATTTCTTTATATTACTAATAATGCAGCGTGTCCACTCGTACAACATGAGTGAAGATGAGTAATTTATTCCATTTTCATGGGCATAGGAATTGACTTTAATCAATCAAGTTGCATTCCTCCTCCATACATGCCTCTGGGTTAGGGTCAATGACATGGCTAGTACTTGTGGTGGCTTGCTTGTTGGTTAGGGTTAGTGGGATTGCGAGTACTCGTGGCTAGCTAGATGGTTAGGATTATGATCAGGATGGCAAGCACTAGTGGTGGCTGGCTCGTTGGTAAGGATTATGATCAGTGGGATGACGAGTACTCGTGGCTGCCTCGTTGGTCTGGGTTATGATCATCGGGATGGCCACTTGTGGCTGGCGAGTTGGTCTTAATCAGTGGGATAGCTCGGTGGCTGCCTCGTTGGTCTGGGTTATGATCATCGGGATGGCTACTTGTGGCTGGCGAGTTGGTCTTAATCAGTGGGATAGCTCGTACTGGTGGTAGCTGGCTGGTTGGTTATGGCTATGGGATAGCATTGGTTGTCTGGTGGTGACCGTGCACACGCTGCTTGTCCTTTATTATTGTGATGTATGGCCCCTCAGTGTTCGGTGCCTCCGGCTTGTGGTGTTCACGTGGACCAGGTCTCCCTCCTCATTCGCGCCCCACCCCACGTTCCTCTCCCTGCCTGCGCGGGGCTGTAGTCCGCATACTGGGTGGAGTTGAGGGTTGGATTTGGTTGAGTTGAGCTGGGGGGAGTTGAGATGAAGTTTAGTTTGGTGAAGTTGAGGGTTGAGTTGGGTGGAGTTGAGCGATGAGTGGAGTTGAATTGAGTTTTGTGGAGTTGAGTACTTGTATGGAATTGAGCTCGGTGGAGTTGATGGTTGGATTAAGTGGAATTGATTTGCATTGAGTTAGGGTCGAGTTGGATTGAGTTAGGGATGAGTTGAGTTTGACTGGGTTGAACTGAGTAAATTTGAGGGTGGAGTTCGGTTGCACTCTGCATTGACCGCGGGGACCCCTTTCACGGGGAGGAGGATGAGGGGGCTGCTTGTATAGCATAGCAATGTACATAACGTTTCTCGGAGGTCGCGCTGACGCGTGCAACCATGTTCCCCGCAACCTCCACACACTACTGAATGCGCTTTGCGGGGGTCGGGGGGGTCGGGGTTCTGTTACACAGTGGAGTGGGGGCAGCGCGTCTCCCGACAGCATGTGTCGTGTTCTGTGTAAATATTGTAAAATACAATGAGGACCGCAGTCGTGACGCCTCCCTTACTCCGGGAAAACCCCCACGCTGGCTTCACGGTCAACTATCAATTACACCGCTTCACTATAAACTAAAACCGGTCACACTTTCAATTACGCCGTTACACTTATCAACTACACGACATCGCCAACAACACTGCTAACTATACCACAACACTACACTTTTAACTACGCTAATTGCAACACTGCATCTCCGACACCGCGAATTTCATTCGCTGCACTGCACTCAGCTACACCACCAACTACACCACTCCACCTACAGGCGGTTTAACAGCATGGTGCCATCAGTGGCGTCAACCCACGGACAAATCCAGCGGCAGCAGAGACGTGGACCCACTGGTCAGCAGAGATTGCGAGGTCACCGAGAGCCTGGAGAGGGGCTAGCTGTTCAGTGGTCGGTTAAGTGAGAGCAATTATCTCACGAATGTTCACAGGAGGGGAATATTTGAATGGGATGAACATTGGATGGTGGACGGCGGGCAAAAATAATAACGGGAGTGGCAGCTGTGGATTGGAACGTATCGGAGATGTTCACCGAGAGGATGGATCGATGACATCGGTTAATATGCAGAAGACGCATGGATTGTTACACGAGGATCGTGAGAGGGTGGCTGCGGCTTGGGAAAGTCCTCATCCAGCAGTGGATCGATCACATAATTAGCTGCACTACGTTGAATCCTGGCGTTCCGTTTCCCCCATGGTAAAAGCCGATTGGCGCTCGCTGCTTAGTGGCGCAGACGACATGAAAAATCGAATAATCACGAACCCTCGGTGATACAGGTGTCACATTTGTCGAGTGTCCTGTGGTTACTTAAGAAAAACATCAAAGATGTTCACCACTGATATATTTTTTCGTGGCTGCCTTTTTAGAAAAAACAAACACGCACCATTGTGAATATCTGGCAAGTTTCATGTTTGTATCACAAATTAAACGATTCCTGTGAAAATATGCACTTAGTGTGCCCCACTGTCATGTTGAGTTCGTCCCTTGAAAAACGGGGTTCAAACCAAATGTCTCGGCCGTATCTCGGCTCGGCGCTCCGAGTCTGTGGCATGGACATTATGACAGAGGATTGAAGCTTTCGTGACTGCAGAAATTACTGTGCTCATTGGTTCTTTCGTTAAAGTCACGTAGAAGGGAAATAATTAAAACAATCAAATAAAATTGTCTTTCCGACAGACCTGTTCTTCACCTGAGGACGGCTGCTTGCCTTGTGGCCGAAACGTGAGAATATTATTTTATGTTTTATTTGTATTATTTTCCTTCTACGTGACTTTACCGAAAGAACCAAGAAGATGAAAGCTTTAAATCGAAAGTCGCGTATGTAGAAATAAAATCAAATGTAACTAAATTAAATTAAAATAATTCGCGACTTTTTGAACGCAACACAAGCGATCATCATCAGGAGGAAATGGGGCAAAACACAGCAGGGGGACATCAAGCACAGCACACAGAGAAGGGTAAACTGCACGGAGGCAAACAGGATGGGAGATGAGAACTCGACAAACCTTAGAAACACAATATGATGCAAAACCATTCGGCCAACAACAGCCAGACACTAACCTGGTTGACCACGTATTTCAAAAGACTGCTAAATTTCGTGTTCTACTTCTGGGCTGAACATACCAACGTCGACACAGTGAACAGATACGAGAGGTACAAGGTAGCAGAGATACATCCACAGAGAAGAACACGCAGGGAAAGATGCTTTGAGCAGCACAGAGGGACAACCAGAGTAACAACACGTCAAGAGACATACACGTGGAGAGGCACACAGAAAGACGCCTGGAGGGATAACGTAAAGTCACGTATGTAGAAATAAAATAAAATTTAAACTAAATACAAATAAAACCAATGCGTACATGAGCATTATGAACCCACGGGGCCACGGCTTAATGAGACATGCTCGAGGCTGTGACGTCAATGCACATGAGGCCCATCCTCCCACGTGACGTCACTCCATATGAGCCCCCCCCCCCTTATTAATATTCACGAGTGGGTGAATTTTTACACGAACGCAGAGGAAGGTTGAGCAGAATTAAATCATTTTTTACGCAAAGTCGCTTCAAATATGACGTTTGTTTACAGAAAGTGACGGTACAAAATAAATATACGCTGTGCTCCATTCGTGCGTGACGTCACTGCAAAAGAGCGGCCCCCCCCCCGGGGTGGGGGTTGGGGCAGGGGGGGGAGTTGACGCGAACGCACAGGAATGGCGCGCCCTCCACATGCCGCACCCCTCTCATTAATAATCATGTGCGGGTGACGTCACTCCACATGCCGCACCCCTCCCCTCATTAATAATCATGAAGGGTGACGTCACTCCACATGCCGCTCCCCTCATTAATAATGTGCGGGTGACGTCACTCCACATGCCGCACCCCTCCACAATAACCATTAACGGGTGACGTCACTCCACATGCCGCACCCCTCCCCTCATTAATAATCATGAAGGGTGACGTCACTCCACATGCCGCACCCCTCCACAATAACCATTAACGGGTGACGTCACTCCACATGGGGCAACCCCCCTCATTAATAATCATGAGCTCAACAATTTTTCTTTTGAATATTTCAGATTTACTGCAACATACACCCGCAAAAGAAGTGAGTTTATCAAGAGTCAACTCCTGTGTGCCGGTCTCCACTACTCGTGATCAGCAGGCAGAGCAGAGGCTTCAGTAACTCGTCGTAGACGATTAATGTGACGGGGGTGGAGGCGACGTGATGTCCTCCTCTCTCTCCAGCTCCCGTGAGCCGCAAAACGCCGCCGTGGTGAAATGTTAACTACCTCGCCTGGCACGCAGGAGGTCGTCCGATCCCGACCCTGACGCCTGCTGCTACTGGATATTTGAAGTTGGCGCCTCTCTCCCCCGTGGTCGCGTGGATTTTTCTCCGGGTTTTCCGGTTTTTACCCTTTGACATTTAGAATTCGACATGGATTTTAGAGTATTTGGCTGCTATACATGTCCACGTAATAAGCCAGCTACTTCGTTGAGCTGTCATTTGTGGTCAGGTCGCTTTTGAAAAAGAAAATAGCTCAGTGGGCTTTAGGGGCCGTCCATAAATGACGTCACGCGATTTTGGACGATTTTTAACACCCCCCCCCACCTTCGTTACACGGCGTCACAAAAGGTCAGACCCCCCCCCTCAAATATTCCGTCACAAAGCTCTGCCCCCCTCCCCTCCCCAAAAAATTAAACATGCTTCAAATCGCTTTCAACTATTGTCATTGTAGTGCGTATTTAATGTGGCGCTGCACTCTGATGTTGTAGGAGAAAACATTTATTAAAAGTACATTTAATTAAGTAGGTGTTGTCGATATAAGTTGCGCATTTTGATGTGACGTCACATTTCTCAACCCCCCCCCCCTCGTCACACATCGTCACAAATGTGTGACCCCCCCCCCCAGGTGCGTGACGTCATTTATGGACGGCTACTTACACAGTAAAATAAAAGTAGTTATTTTTTCATCTTGCTTTTTGTTATTCTTGGTTCTTTCGGTAAAGTCACGTAGAAGGGAAATAATACAAAAATACAAATATAAAACAATAAAAATTCTCACGACGTTTCGACTGCAACACAAGCAATCATCATCAAGAATATGCATCCCTGCAGTCACGAAAGCTTTGAATCAAAATTAGTTTCTTGTTGTCGATTTTTGAGTTGGACCGGCGCCCAAATTTAACAGAGCGGTACTCGCCTATCATCATCTGGCAGCTCACCAACATTGGTCCACGTGAACCCGACACAGCTGATGATACACTGAACGGACGCGTGACGTCACCCCGTTGCGTGACGTCACTAATTAAGCCTGTGCGTGCCCGTCACTCATTCATCCTGTGCGTGACGTCACTTTCCCCCCGCTGCGTGACGTCATTCCTTCCCCTGGACGAATGACGTCATTCCTTCCTCTGTATGGATGACGCCACTTCCCTGCCACGGTTCCGTGACGTCACTTCCCCTCCCGCAAAATTTGAAACAATTTCCGCCTTCGTCGCCACTCGCGCACCGCCCGTGGCTCTTCCCGCCTTTCCTTCCCGCCCTCCTCCCGCAGCTCTCATCGCCTTCCCGCCACCTCCCCCCCCATGGCGACGAGACGGAAAGCCAAGAGCGGCGGCGCATCGGGCCCCGCGGAGTCGGGTGCGTCCCGGGGGTCTGCTCCGTGCGGCCGCCCCACGTGTACCACGGCGGGTACACGCGCGTTTCACAAAGATGGAGATCACCCCCCTCCCGTCCCCTCCCCTCCTCCGCGTAGCCTGTAACAGACTGCCAGTGCAAATGCTGTTCGCGAGCGCTTCCGAAGGCCGACGCGGTACATGTCGGGGCGGTCAGCACCACACCCGTCCGCGTTTGTCTCTCTGTGGCGACGTTTACTGCACACCGCACCGAGGGTACCTCGTTCGAGGCCGAGGCGACCCAGGGGAGGCTCGGGACATGTTCGATTATAATCGTCGGTCGGGGTTGACTGTGAGCGGGGGTTGACCGTGAGCGGGGATCGAACTCGGGTTGCCGAGTTCGTGGCGCTGCGCTAACCGCTGCACCACCGCTCCATCCGAGCGTCTTGGGGACAAAGATTAACATCTCCCGGATAAAAAAACAATGCAGATACATTTAGATTTAAAGCTTTCGTGACTGCAGGGATTCATCTTCTTGGTTCTTTCGGTAAATATAAAAAATGTATAAATAAATAAATAGAATTCTCACGACGTTTCGGCCACAACACAAGCAGCCGTCCTCAGGTGAAGAACAGGGCTGTCGGAAAGACAATTTTATTGTATTATGTTTTATTTTTATTATTTCCCTTCTACGTGACTTTACCGAAAGAACCAAGAAGATAAATGCAGATATATTGTTGGCAGGGGCGCAACACAACACGTGTCAACAACAAGGACGTTCATTTGATGCTGATTGGTGGTGATGTTTCGTGTATTAGTAATCGGTTGCCGAGACAAATTACAATATTTTGCAATTGAGAGCAGTCAGAAAAACTTTTAACCGTTCTGATTGCTATAGGCTCGGCGTTGCTTGTATTAAGTCATACACCGTTTAACTTAATGTATATTCAGGTTATAATAAAATAATAAAAATAAAACATAAAATTCAATTCTCACGACGTTTCGGCCACAACACAAGCAGCCGTCCTCAGGTGAAGAACAAGTCTTATTATTTCCCTTCTACGTGACTTTACCGAAAGAACCAAGAAGATGAATCCCTGCAGTCACGAAAGCTTTAAATCGAAACATATTCAGGTTATTTGTTGATTAACTGACTAATCCAACCGGTAATAGGTCCTGCATATTCTCAGATTAACATAATCCATTGCAATTTTAATGATGTACATTCATAGCTGTCAACCCATACGGTTTACCCGAATGCTTGTTCAGTTTTCAGGTCCCTTGTGATGGGACTTTGTATGATGAACGTTGAGATTTATAAGGGTACGGGTTGACCAATAAGGTCTGAATTTGTAATAAAGGTAGGCACTGATAAGGGGGTTGACAGGTATGTACATTGACCCCCCCCCCTGGTCTTCGCAAACGATAGGCTCACTGATGACATCACCTTTACTCTTAATTAAAACCAAAACAGGAAGGCTTCACAATTCTGGCAAATCGCCTGTTGAAACTGGTTGTAATCACCAGCGAAACGTCGTACTCAATGCAAATGTTGTGGGTTTACTCTCCAACACACCGGTGTGCTGAACGAGTAACTAGTTCAAGTTCATTTATTAGGTATAGCCCTGTGAGCCATTCGGCTCTTGAATCGGGTGCAACCGCAACAAATAAAAAACAAGAAACATGAACAAGAAAACATCTTAAAGTGAATATGTGACTAAGTGCAAACAGAAAATCTAAGAAAAGACAGCAAAATATTACAGAAAAAACACCGTACACCAACGCTGTGTGCAAAAATCCCAGTGGGATGCAAGTCAACAACAACAACCATAAGACAACTTAGATTAAAGCCATCAGTCTTACTCCGTACTACAACAAACAAACATGGCCAAACCAGTAAACTTTTCGAAATAAAACTAATTGCCACGTTGTGTTTACGTGACAAACCTTTCTAATTGGTTGTGTCGGATGGTGTTTGGTTTCAGGACGCATTTATATTTACGCGATCTAACCCCCCCAAAAAATTCACCTTTACTATTGGTAGTGTGGTTTTTGATGGTGCGCGCGTCCCTCTGCTCCCCTAGTGGATGTGTCCTCGTGCTCGGATATGGACGTGAGCCGCGAGACTCGAGCCGACAGCAAGAGAAGACTCCTCCGAGCCAAGGAGGTGAGGCCTGGCTCACGGTGGGACGCAGCGGTGGCTCGTGAGCCAACCCTGCCAGTGAACTCACGAGGCCGCTGGGTTTTAAACCCCCTTCTTCCATTTGCAGATTTTGAAAGCGAATGATCACGCGTCATTCATGTTGAGAGAGAGAAAATAATGGATGCAAGGGAAAATGGATGAAATGGCTCTGCAAGGCAAGAGGTGAAAAGAAAATTGATCAGTCGGTGGTTGGGTTGTGGGGGGGCATTCGTACGGGACCCTCCATACGATACGCTGAAGATCGTGAGAGATGGACATCTTCTGTTTGTATATAATCTAGTATAATTAATTATAGCAAATTTCGATTTAAAGTTTTTGTGACTGCAGGGATTCATCTTCTTGGTTCTTTCGGTAAAGTCACGTAGACTGGAAATAATAAAATAATAAAAATACAACATAATAGAAATGTTATTTTATTATTTTTTATTTTTATTATTTTTTTAATAACATTTTTATTATTTTATTATGTTTAATTTTTATTATTTTATTATTTCCATTCTACGTGACTTTACCGAAAGAACCAAGAAGATAATTATAGCAACCTAACGCAGCACCACGTAGTAGTCACGCACTCGGGTAGAGTGTGGCATCGAGGTGCGAGGAGGAACCACCGCTGAGTGGGAAGGCAACACCATGTGGTAAGCTGGTGCCAACAATTGCCCAAGCTGTGCAGCCCTCGATTATATTAACGTGTTATCAGCCAGTTAGTCCGTGTTTACATTTGGGAGGAAATCGGAGCACCCAGGGAAAACCTGTAGTGCAACGCGGCAACCCGATCCCGTACAGGTGGAAAACGTGGAGTCGACATTTTTACAAGACCACCTTCTGGCAAGCGAGGGAATGGCACCTCGACGCCCACGGGAAGGGAGTCTCACAACATTTGTGTTATTCACCTACCCTTGCCTCCACAGTGCCGATTAGAATATGTATGTTGAAGTTCTTTCACACTGTACGTAGCGAACTGTGCTAATCGGAAGTGCGGGGGAAGGACAACAAACTAAACACCAAGCTGTTCTAAATAAATTAGTTTTTAATCTAGATTTAAAAGTGCATAGCTCCAGTGGACACCTGCATAGCCAGCACCACCGCCCGACTGTGGACATGAACCCTTGGTTCATCCTGTGTCACACTATAGTTTTGTGTCACCGTGCAGCAGTGTCACTACGATGATGTGCCACTTGTGTGCATTGCAGGCAGAAGCAGCAGCCGTCCCATCTCCGGCCCCGAAGAAGTTTGCTCCCAGGAAGACGATGGTGAGCGGAGGTCGCGCAAAACTCGGGTCCCACTGATATCACTGAGAAAAAAGCGCGTGTGAAAATCACTGCAATTGGGCCTTTGCCGTTTTATTAAAATGTACTTTTCCTTGTGTTTGCCCTGCAGGCCAGCGACCTCATCAAGGACTCAAAATCTCACAAGGTGAGCGCTGCGCGTCCACCCCTGCATCTGTGATTACGGCAATGAGAATCCGTCTCGTTTGTCATTTTTCTACCAAAAATTGTATCCCGATTTTGCTATCGATGTCCTAGCACGAGACAAATCCATTTGGAAATCTAATATAGCAATGCGAGTGTTCCTCTTGGGCAACGCCCCATGGCAGCACATATCACAGAGCTACCCCTTCGAGTGACCTCTGGTACATAATGAGTAGGAGGCATCCCTTTCCACTGCATATGAGAGCGAGGTTTGTTGTATGAAAAGCGAATCGATATTTAATTAAGAGTTGAAATGCATCCAAATTAAAATCAAATAGAATTTTATGCATTCATAGGTGGCCAGGCTGAGACCATCAACTCGATACCTTTGAGGATCCAGGATCTCCGCAATGTGGGTTCAGTGCTGTGACCTCTGAGCCACCCAGCCACTCCTACTTGGCTTGCCCTTGACAAACCCAGCCTGCAGCTGTGGTGCGAGCTGAAAGGTTGTGCCGCTGTGTCGTCCCGCAGACCTTGGACCCGTACGACGGTGACTCGGAGAACACCTCGAGCCAGTCTGACTGCCCCCTGTCGCCCAAGCGACGCAGCGTGCGGCTTGGCGCCATGGAGACCCGCGTCCTGTCGCCACTGAGCACCGGCGGGGCCAAGGCACCGGCGGCGACCACCCCGATGTCCCAGCGCGTGCGCCGCTCGTACACCCGCCTTCGCCCGGAGCCCGAGTCCCCGTCGCGCCGGACCTCGCACACGTCCACCCCCACCGAGGGCTTCGTGTCCCAGCGGCCCTCCCTCTTCGGCTTCGAGAGCCTCCTGACCTCGGCGCCCCTGGAGGACGTGTCCCCCTTGCGGTTGGTGCCCCAGGAGACCTTGCAGCATCTCTCCGTCGCGCTGGACCAGACCTCGTTGGAGCAGGCCTCGCCCGGCAAGCGCAAGCAGTGTTTGCCAGGCATCGAGCTCGGCGACGATAAGGCACGGCGGAAACGGTGCAAGATCGTCAAAATCGGGGTGAGTGGCTCCGTGCCGGCGCCCGTCGATGCGTAACGTCGCGAAGCGGCGCGCTGCTCGCACGCGGCAGGCAGGCGCCACCCCCATCCGAACGCCCCACAAGCACGCCACGTGACCACGCACAGCCCGCATACATGCACTTGCAACACCCTCAACCCTCAAGCTTCAAATCTAGAACCCTCAAGCTGCTCTAGACAAGAGCCGAGTGTGTGGCCATAGAATCGTTTAGGTCACAAGCACGTAGGAGAGTTAATAAATGTGGCCGTCCCAACAGAGGCAGCGGTGAAACAGACGCCTGAAGTTCACCATCGTTAGGACTCGTCAGTACAGAACAGTCATGTTCACTACTGCCCTGTCCCTCTGAGAGCCTCATACATGGAGAGGTCCCACCTCTACACTGTGGGGATGCCCATTGCCACTCACCGATTTGTTTCGAGCCCACACATTATTTTCTGCTGTGATGGGTTTTCTAATTGTTTTCTAAACGAGTTGCATTTGATTTGTATCCATTTGCTAACTTTGATTTAGGTTTTTTATTCAACTTAGGTGTGAGCTGAAACAATAATTGTTGGCGCGTCATTAAACAGTTTGTACGCCGCACGACAATCTGCTTGGCTGTGTCGGGTGGTGGAGGGTTCCTCTCGACACAAACTTTTGCCAGATCATTACGTGGCCTCACCACAAATCAATTATGAATCGTAATATTGAAATACTAAAACCTGTGTGTTAAGGTGAAACCTACGTATTGGGTGGATGTCCTATTATTGTGCTCTCAATGCCTGCTGTGGCATCGGGTGGCTGAGTGGAAGTGGTGCACGGGCTCTGGGCTGCGATGTCTGGCCGCTGACTCCAGTCCTCGTGTGTTTCAGGTGCGGGAGTTTGAGAAGCTGGCGGCACAGATGAATGCCGAGTTCGATGAAGCGGAGAAGTTTGAACTCATTATGGAATAACTAACGATGTTGCACGCTTCAAAACCAAACTGCGTTCGCCTCGGCCTGTATGTATAAAGAATACTCTTCACCTCGACGTGTTGCCATTTTCTGGTATTTTGTTACGAACCTCCGGTTGCCTCTTTTGTATTTAAATTTTCTCAGCTCGCGTAGCTCCTTGGTAAAGCTGCTCAGCACCCTTGCTTGAACTGTGACGTAGTGGTCTGTAGCGTGTACCGTCCGCGCGTTGGCGTATCGCCACCTGTCAATAAAACTCCCTTTTGACTCACGACGCATCGCTGCCGCTGCTGCTCTCTGCCGGGGTCTGGTTGCCATCACCTTCGCGGTCGTGATTCTGCACGCGGCTCAGCCGATGTCACGCGTGCCGGGCCAGTCACGCCAAGCCAGTGCACCGATCCCTTAAGGTTTTGTCTCTCAGAGACGCGCGGCTGTGTCGGATGGGGGTGGGGGGGGGCGCGTCGTGGCGAGGGGGGGGGGGGTCTCCTTCATTCCTGCGTGCCGGGCCCCGCGCCGCACCAACAGATGTCGGTGCCGGCACGCCGGCCCTCCACCACGCACCTCCACGTCTCCGTCCGCTAATTATATCCCGCGCACGCGAGCGCTCGCTTTAAAATTGTCTGCGCATTCTGTTGGCTTGTACTTGTCCATCTTCATTTGATAGCTCGGCTCACGGTTATTTGTGGTGTTTTTACATAGTGTTCCCTTATGAGGAGGTGCAGCCACCGTTGATTGTTCGTCGCGCCGTAATAATAGGCCGTGTAAATATAACCGCGAAAGAAAGTTGGCACGGCTTCGCCTCATTGTGTTAATTCCATCCGATTGAGCGAGCGGTGTCTTTCCAGGCGGCAATCAATCACGCCGATGATCGGCGCTCTGTCAACGCCGACACGGCGGTGCGGGCCCCCCACGTTGGTGCCCCCCACCACAACACGCACAAAGCTGCACGCGCACACCTTCACACAGATATCACTTAAGGACGCTACAAATACAAAGATCCCCCGTAAAGTCTTCACAGACTGTAGGGGCAATAGCAGTTAACGAGCACCTATGAAGGCCGGCACTGCACACGAGAGGGGGTGGGTGGCCAGAACACCTTTGTTACCCTAGTGGCAATGCTTACGCATCACATGAGGTACTCATTTATGGCTGAGTCCACCTAGGGGAGGCCCAGGACCAGTTCAGATGTTTGTCGCTGGTGTTGGACTAAGCACTGCGCCACCGCACTACGCACGCACACCCCCACCATCTCCCGTGCTCACACCTCTGGGTATGCACTGCTCGCAGGTACAAAGATATTGATCTGTGGAGGCTGCATAGGTTATTGGGGCAAGTGGTGTTAGGGGGAGCACCTATCAAGGCTGGAGGTACAACACGAGGTATTGGGTGGACAACGCAAATTATTTTGTTTCCCCAGTGCTGATATTTACACATCACATGGAACTCATATGAAGCCGAGTTGAATTTGGGGCAACCTGGCACCAGTTCAGATGTCACTCCAATAATTAATGTGTCACATTGTCACACACAGCCACACTGCATGCGTATACTGGGACGTGCACACAATGCAGCGCGGACACGTACACACTGACATGTACATAAGCTGAGACGCACACGCACCCTGGGTGCACACGCACAGCCCGCATACATGCACACAGTCTGCATACGTGCACACTCGCTGGGATACACACGCACACACACTGCACATGCACACATTCTGCACACACGGACGCAGGCACCGACACACGCCCCGCACACGCACTGCGACGCGCGCGCCGTGACACGGAGATGCTTGTGCTCGCAGACGCCGCGAGCATTGCGAGCGGAGCGGGCCGCTCCCTTCTGGCGCCGCTCCAGATGTGGAGACGGGGGGCCTGGTGCTCGTCACGGGGCCGTCGGAGACGGCGGCTCGCGTTACCGCCGCGAGCCGAGGTACCGCCGCGAGCCGCGTTCGCCGCTTCATTCACGCCGCATATCTCGCGGACGCCGGCTCGGCGAGCGAGGGCGCAGAACGCTCGGTTAGTTTTTGTGTTGCGGAGCGTGACTAAACGCCGCGATGAACGGCTCCCTCCTGCATCGCTGCGCGTTTCACGGGGGCTGTTTTGGGCAGGTGGTGACGGCAGATTTGGCCGTGGACCCGGCGGAGAGAGGAATCTGCAGGAGACCCGCGTGCCCGTGCCACCTGTCGCTTCGCTAATCCGGGCGTGGCTAGGGGGGTGGGTGTTTGGACGTCAGGGGGAGCAGGGTGATGGGGGGCTGCCCACGTCTCATTTGTGCGCTGCTGCCGCGTTGGGTGCGGCCCGCACGCTCTAGGAATTATTACTACGGTATTATTCAAGGTTATTATTACAGCTAATGTACTAATATGCTTGTTTACCCTGGGAAGTGTCACTGGGTCTCAACACACTTGTTCAGGAGGGTCCAGCCAAGTTTTTGCAGTACAGGTTGCTACGTGTTAATTTTCCGTGTCATTTTTCAAATTTTGGTCAGCGACGCAGGCACATCATGGCCTACGAATGGCGTCACTGGATCTTTAACGTCCGCAGGCGAAGCCGACGATGCGTGGTATGTTACGGTTAATACACAACAGTATTAACCAGGTTTGGCTGCCACATTCAAGCAAGCAAACCCAGACCTGTTTACCCGTATTCTTGTACAGGGAAATTTAGTTTTCAGGTTCATACGGCGTACAGCCGTTTCAGTATGGGAAAAAAAAATTCTATTATTGTTTTTCTCCCTTGTGACTGGACTTTGTAGGATGAACGTTGAGATTTATAAGGGCACGGGGTGACCAATAAAGTCTGAATTGGTCTGTAATAAGGTAGGCCCTGATAAGGGGTGGACATTTGCCCCATGACTATGGTGTGGGTTGAGCTCCCAAGTTTACAACTCATGGTTTCGTAAAAGTTGGGAGGTGAAAACATTCACCGATTTCACTCGGATCGAATCCCGATCGAGAAGTCATCGTGGACCGACACCGCTGGTGCCACCACCGCACACCTCCCTACCGACACGTCCTCCACCAGATTCCGTAGCTGCCACACAGTCGACACGCAGTGACCTCCAACACCATCTGGACTTCGGTCTTCTCTTCCCCTTGGCCGCCGGACTCGTGGAGACCACGCCAATGCCTATCTCGGCAATTGTCCGACCACCGTTCTCCTTACATTCCACCCGTGGCGGCGTTGAGAACGATTGACTACTTCTCTGCTCCCACACCTACGCTCCCTGCCTTCGCCTACCAGCAATAACCAGGGTGGTGAAGTATTGTAAAAAATAACCCCTACGACCCTCATCCAGAAGCGCGTTGACACAAGGTGGGCCCGTACGCTGCACCCTCGGGAGAGCGGTCGTTCCCGCGGGACGCGCCGTGCCGCGTTGGGAGCCGTTCGCGTGAATGCGCCGCAATGAGATTTTCCCCTCCGCTGCTCGTGTGTGACGAGGGCCCGCCCGTGTCCCTGTGTCCCCGTGCCCCCGGGGGGCCCAGGCAGGGAGACTCCGGGCCGAGCGCCGGGTCTCGTGTTTTCAAGTCTCGCGTTTGTTGTGAATTCCTGCAAGCGGGGGCTGTCGGCGTGGGGGCGGTGGAGGCCGCCGCACAGAGCGCCGGCATGGCCGCGTGGCGCTCCACCGCTGCACCACGCCTGATCTCCCAGCCGATACCGAGCCGTGTCGCGCAGGTGTGTGACAGCGCCGTGTGTAAGCGTTCCTTTGCTTGCGTGCGCATCTGTTTTGCGTGCACAATGTACGTGTTGTGCGTTGGCGTGTCTCGGTGTCGGGAGTGGTGGCGCAGTGGTTAGTGCACTGCACTATAAACCGGGAATCCGAGTTCCGATTCCAGCTCACCGTCATTGGCGGTGACAAATATCCCAAGCGGTTCTAGTTCGACTCAACCTTAAATGAGTACCTGATGCACTGTAAATATTACGTCTGGGGAGACAAAGGTGGCCAAGCGACGTTTTGCCGCACCGCCCGCTCATAGCACTTGCCCCAACCTCCTGCAAAGGGTTATGGGGGATATTTGTCGATGAGTGCGCTCAGAGCTGCAGGGGGAGTCATGATGGCGTGGGAACTGCCAGGGGCATCACGTGCCCCCCCTCATCGGCCCCTAATCACCTGCTCAGTGTAGTCATGGTGACGGTGAAGCATGGAGGTTCACGTTGATTATGTGTAAAGAGCAGAGAACTCAAGATAAAAGCAATAAAACAAGTCCAATAATGACGAAAATAGCAATAAGAGCAAAAATAACATTGTTCCAGAAAAAAATTCGAAACTGAACACAACATAAGCCAATATTGCGGAAAATGTACTTCCTGTAACGAAAGTTGGCTCGCATATGATATTTTACAAACTGTCAAATTATGTTACAGAAACACTATCATGGATTGCGGGTGGCTTTGTTATGATTGTGCATTAGCGTGATTATTTTGAAGTGGCGAGCAGTGTCGCAGAACTCCCACAGCTGCCCAGAAGAAGGAGGCCCAGGTGTCCTGGAGACGTTGACAGCCCAGCGGGCCTGCGGCTGCATTTGACGAGTCCGCGGGAGAGCGAGTGGAGGCGTGGATCTCGGATGCGTAACAAGGTGGAGAGCTCACAGCGGCGTGCTTACCGCCGAGCAGATGTTATCTCTCGGGCTGTGTGTGCGCGCTAGCGCGCGTGGAGGAGCCCGCATTCGCCGAGGGTTGTTGTGGGGCCGGGTCTGCGTTACATCGGGCGTCTCTCCACGCTCGGCCACTGTAGCGGTCGCTGAGCCGTGACGCGAACAGTCGCACGCGGAGCCCCACGGCGTCCGTCTGCGGGCGGTGGGAATGTGCGCACCGCAAATTAAGCATTGGCACGAGGCGCGATTACCAGATGTTTACGTAACGGAGAACGTGTTGATTGTGTAAAGCGTTAAAGAGCCCGCTGGTGCCGGGTGTGGTGGAGGGTCGTGTTTCGCGGTGGAGAGGACTGCGAGGACTTCACCCCGTGGGCGGCCGTGGTGACTGTGGGGCCAAGCAAGCGGCTCGGCACTGCCAGGATGTGGTGACGCGGGTGCCGGCGAAATATCTTCCTCTGCGCCGGTGCGATAATAATTCTGTGCAATTGGAAAAGGTGGCTTCGTACTCTCTACAGAACTCCTCTCGTTACGTGAGGGTGATCCAGCTCCCTCGGCCAACCACGAGGCACTGGCGTGGGTGGTGCGGGCGCCAGCTAAACATCCCCCCGTGTTTCCCCCCGGCGTGATGACGCGCGCTCACGAAATCTTTTGGCCACGCGCTTGTTCCTCGAAAGTTGAGTCACCACGGTTCCCACGCCCCTCCGCCATCCGTCAGACTTGACTGAGTTGTAGGGACACGCAGCAGAGTCGTCGCTGTCTGTTAGCACAATTCCAGAATAATCCCGGTGAACGCGCGGACCGATCGGCGCGTTCGCCAAGCACGCCGCCTCTGTGCCAAGCGCGTGCGCCAGGCATGCCCCTCGCGCGCGCGCGTGCGCCAGGCATGCCCTGCGTGTAAGTGCAGAAGAGGCGTGTGGGCAGCGAGATCGGCGCTCGTGGCAGCTGGGAGTGAGCGATGGCAAACGCAGAACTCCCCTCCCACACAACATTACATCACCGACCGGAGAGCCCTGGCTGGCAGGTGGGGTGACGGGCGGGCCATTGTTTTGAGTTTTTGTTTGGGTCCAAGATATCGGCTTCACAACAGCCTTGATGCTGGTCCACAAGTCGGTGATGTCACGGTGAGGCTTGCCAGGCTGGTTTGGAACCCCACGTCCTGGCGGATTTTGTTGCCAAATAGTGTATCTCGGTGCGTTTTCGTCTTTGTTGTCAAGCACGAATGCTGAGCGTGACTGCCCATGGCGTGGTGATGCACAGCAATGTCCCTTTTGCAAGCGAATGAAGGGAGAGAAGGGCCCTGGGTGCAACGCAGAGGCGACGCTTCCTCCCGTGCACCCAGCTCCTCGGTTGACGCATACTCGGGTCGGAGGCGTGCGCCCACGCCGGTGTGACGCCGCTCTACTCGCGACCGCCCGCCACGTCGGCCGCTCGGACACGGGTTTCACATCCACATTTTGCACCCGCAAAAATACCAGCCACGATCAATCCACTGCCGGTCGAAGACCTTTCGCGAGTCAACGCCGTCCCCTGCAGTTCCGCTACGCGACAAGTCGCGCGCAGATGGATTCCTCCAATCGCTCTATCTCCACGAGGAGGAAGACGTGTTCTCTCTCTGGCTCGACCTGTCCTTCAGCTGCTATTCTTTTGTTAGCCTCGACCATAGTCGTCCCTTATCGCAGTGTGTCCGACCCAAATCAACAATCTCATTCCTCTCGTGTGCGTGTGTTTGGTCATGCATGTGTTCCTCGCTCTGTCTCGGTGTAATTTTAAGCATGCGTCTCTTCACGCTCTCTCTCCGCACATGAATAAAATCGTCATCCACGTGCGCGTTGTGCTGTTGGGATGAGGGGTGATGGCTTTATCCGGGCGCATTTCGCCGGGTATCAAGTTTGGATAAGCGACGTGTAATGGTGGGAGGTGTGGAAGGGTGGATGAGGGGGAGCCGGGCAGGGCTGGGGAGAAGGGTGGGAGCCGTCTCCGACCCCGGTCCGTGGCTTCTTCACGGCAGGCGCAGGTGGGGACCCGGGATGGTGCTGGCCCCACCGTGTTGTGGCTCTGCGCGGCGTGATAACACGGGCGCTGGCAGGTGCACAATTGCCTGAATCAGCGGCTGCGGGTGGAGATGTGGGCCCGATAGCCGCACGGAACGCCAGGAATTCCTCTCATGTCCCGTCCACCCCCCCACCCCCTCCTAGCGGCGGCTCCACACGCTCCTCCACGCAACTACATCACAGACTCCATGGCCAAAGTGGCTACAGCGTGGGCTTGGAGTCGCATCGACCCCCGTTCCTCCTTGTGGTGATCTGGGAAGAAGGCGACTTGTTGCTTATTTACGACGTTGCCTCCATTCACGTCGACGCGAATGATACCCGTGCAGCGAGAGGTCGTTCCAATTGTTGCGCGGCGACTCGGACCTGACGGGGTTTGACCCCAAGGTTCCTGGCAGAGGTCGCAACCGGGTACCCGATACCCGTACCCTACCCGATACCCGGCTACCCGTACCCGGCCGGGTACGGGTAGGCCGTGAGTCACTGGTGAGTAACTGTTTGTTACTCATTTCCCAACGTCTTGTCTCTTCTCACAATTCAAGTTCCTAGAATCAACCCACCCGCGCCTGCAACATGGCTTCATCCCAGAGGTCGCAATCAGGTACCCGATACCCGTACCCTACCCGTACCCGGCCGGGTTACGGGTAGGGTACAGGTACGGCCGGGTACGGGTACCCGTTTGCGACCCTGGTGCGGCCGGGTACGGGTAAGAAATCAAAACCCGGTTGCGACCTCTGGTTCCTGGCCTCAATGCTGGAGCCACGGGCCGCATTATTTTTAATACCAAAACCTCTTCTCGCCACCACGACGACCCCCTCCCCCCCCTACCCGTAGTGGGGCCTCCCGGGACGCTGCGCGGTCGAGGGCCCTCGACGCGTGGAGCCTGGACCCCCCGGTGGAGTGGGGGCCGCGGTGGGGGCCGCGCTGGGCGCGCGAGAAGCGCTCGAGAGTGGAAGAGGGGCGCGTGGTGAGCGTGAAGTGCTGGTGCCTGCGTGTGGGGAACGGTGGCGCAGTGATTAGCGCACTACAATGTGAACCCGGTGACCCAAGTTCGATTCCTGCTCACGGCCAACACCGGTGTCGATCATTTGAATCGATCCTGGGCCTCCCCTGGGTCGACTCGGCCTGAAATGAGTACCTGGTCGATGTGTAAACATCGCCACTGGGGAGACAAAGGCGGCCGGGCATGGTTCTGGCCACTCACCCCGTCGTGTGCCGTGCCGGCTTTCATAGGTGCTCGCTAACAGCACTTGCCCCAAGTCTGTTGAAGGCTGTACGGGAGGTCTTTGTTTTTGTGTGTACTATTGTGTTTGTGAATGGGAGTGTGTCGGAATGTGTTGATGTGTCACTGTGTGGTGTGGGTGACCGTGTCCGTCTGCGAGCCTGTCTGTTCATTCGTTCGTGTGTCTCTGTGTTGGTGTCTGACTGCATGGTGACTATTAATGTGTCAGGGTGTCATCTTTGGTGTAGCCATATGTCAATGTGTGTGTGGGTCAATGTTGTTGGTTTGTCCGCGTGTCGATGCGCGTGTCAGTGTTGGAATGTCCGTGTGTCAGTGTCGGTATGTCTGTGTGCGTGTGGTGGTGTGTTTGTCAATGTGCGAGCGTCTTCGTGTGTAAGTGTTGGTATGCCAGCGTGTTCGTGCGTTGTCAAGTGTGCTCGCAAACGGTACTTGCCCCAGGAGTCTGCTAAGGTTATACGGGGGATCTTTGTCTTGTGCGAGTTAGAGAGGGGGTGGAATTGTTGGGGTCTCTGGACAGGTGAGGGTGTGAGACCCCCCACACCCCGGGCCCCGCCTCTCCACTCGCTCCGCTATTTAAGCGCCAGACGACCACACGGTAAACGAGAGTTGGGAGACGCGGAGGAGCAGGAGACCGGGGCGAGAGCGACGCCTCCACGCCGGGGACGTTTAGGCGGCCCCCCAAAAGGCCGAATCGCCACCAACATCAGAAGTCGCCACCTGTCCCCTCGTCTCGCCGGGACGCCGGGTGCCCTGCTCGACTCCACCGACTCGCCCCAGGGCCCACATGGGGCCCGCGGGGTAGCGACCCCGCTTCTCGAGAGTTGGAGGCGGACGGGGGGGGGCACGGCCCCCCATGTGGAGAAGACGACACGGGGCCCACGGGGCCCTGCTGCTGCTGTTGCTGCTGCTGCTCGCGGTCACAGCACAGGTGCGCGTGGTTGCTGGTGGGCAAACGAGCGTGGATAATGAACGCGGTTAGTGAAGGTGGTTAATGAGCGTGGTTGGGGAGCGTGATCTGTGCCATCTGGTGATGGGATAACGCACAACGACGGCTCTCTCATGAAAACCACCGCTGGTCGAGGCGTTGGTGCTGTGTGGTTACCGAGAAGACGATAACGCGCGGGTTAATTCCGGAGATATTTAACGCTAGAGAGCGAGAGGCGGCGCGCAGTAATTGGAATTTCGCGAGTTCAAATCCGGGTTTGGGGGGTGTTGACTCAGCTCATCATACTTCCCTCCGGGGCGATAAAATTAGTACCACCCTGTGGGGAAGATCAACAATGGTTGTGGTTTAGATCGAATTGCCGTCATCATATGACCGCGGAATTTTCGCCACTGTCTCTGGATGGCTGTATTGAGGTTTGAAAGTAAACTCAACTTTTTATTTTAAACGAAACTTGTTTTAATTTAAACTAAACTTTCAATTTTACCAGGTAAGGCCTATTGAGCGATATAGCTCTTTTTTCGTGAGCGACGGACACATGATAGCTTATCGCGTGGAAATGTATAGCAGCCAAACACTAAACGCATTTTTCTAAATGTGGAGGGGAAAACCGGAGTACCCAGAGAAAAATACATGCGACGACGAGGAGAGAGACCATGCACACTCCAAATATACAACAGGCGTCAGGATCGATCCCGCGACCTGCAGACCAGGCGAGGTAGTTAACATCTCGCCACCGCGGCGCACCAATGCCTCGCTGCTCATCTGAGCAGCCGCAAAACGCTTTGCCGAAATATGAACCGGGTCCGACTGGCAGACGAGGAGAAAGCAGAGAGCTCCTTCATTGAACCAGGTGGAAGCCGTGATAATTGGTTTTTTACCCTTTTATCTGGCAACAAAACTGACACCTTTTTTACAAGGAGTCATGTTTGCATAGACCACAATACCTGCAGTCGTAATGCAAACATAAAACATAACTCTGATAATGTATGCACTGTCCTTGAAGTTGATTGGTCCACACCCGAGACAGCTTTCCTTAGAGCCTAGTCTCACATGGACAGTGCATATATTATCAGAGTTGTGTTTTTGTTTGCATTACGATTGCAAGTATTGTGGTCTATGCAAACATGACTCCTTGTAAAAAAAAGGTGTCAGTTTTGTTGCCAGATAAAAGGATAAAACCCCAATTATCATATTTTTCCTTCTGGCAATTGAGGTTCCACAGGTGGAAGCCCTCAAGGGCATCCGTCTTTGCGGTCTCGACCTGGTTAATTAGCAGGGGCGCAACTTTGAGGCGTACGGCAGCTTTACGCGACGCATAGGGACCCAGTCGGCCACAACAAGTAAAAACATGTTCATAGAAAATTATTCAATTGTTTTATGATAAGAAATGTACCTGCGGTCTCCCCCGGACCAAAGCCGAATAGAGAATCAGGTTGGGCGATCCACCCCCTTTGAGGAAATCCTAAACCGATTGACCGGCATGAAAGCAAGACGCATGATAACTTAATTGTGAGTATTGCACCTTTACAATTTTTCTTTTAATCAATACTGTCACCGTGAGACTGTCTTCCTCTAAACCTAATACACGGTGCAGCTGAAATAGTGTATATATAGTTATAGCCTAACATTGTAAACAGGTTAAA
Organism: Entosphenus tridentatus; assembly: GCA_014621495.2. NCBI lineage: Eukaryota > Metazoa > Chordata > Hyperoartia > Petromyzontiformes > Petromyzontidae > Entosphenus > Entosphenus tridentatus. The sequence goes on from CM025640.2 coordinate 7,152,146, forward strand.
AACATTCGTAGCTATTTCAGGAAGAGTGAGTCGGGAGAAAGGAGGGGGGCCCACAGTGGTATCTTGCATAGCCCCCCCCCCCCCCCCCCGTTGAAATATGTCCTTGCGCCCCTGGTGATTAATCGACATGAACGCCGCGTTGGGGTTCATCAGAGGGGTTCACATTTACCCAAAAGTCAATTTGCGACAAACATCGGGGTAGACTGCACATAGACTGTAATTACAGAGTGTGATGAACCACAGTCGAGATTCATCACTTTCGTGTCTGGCCACACACGGGTGCTCCTGACGAGGCCGCGGTGGCTGTGCACGCCTGTGATACTCGCGCTTGGGAGGCAGGGGTTGGTGGATCACACAGAGATTTGTGAAACTCTCTGTTGAGCTGCGAGATGCTCAGGCGATGGCAGTGCCGCAAATGGGTGTACGAACAAGCCTGTGTGGACCTTTTTAGCGTCATCCCCGTGTCCGCGTGGTGGGTTTTCTTCCGGTTCCTCCAGCAATGAGTCCAAACTCTCATGGCCAAACATCCCAATGGAGCAGGACCCTCCTGCAAGTGTGTTTGAGACTCGGGTCCTTTTGGCTGAATTAGTTCAGCGCTGGTATGGTTGAGAAGCGCGCGGTCATAGCTGAGCATCGCAGAGCAAACACTGACAAGTGAGCAGATTCGCATCGAGAATGATACAGCGGCAGAAAGAGGAGCGTGTGAATTATAGAACGTACGCAGGTTAGAGACATCACCCAAACGGTTTAGAGACGTGAGTAGGGCTTGGGCAGGACACGGCACAGCTGGAAGGGACCATAGCCAAGAATAATAATGGAGCGGCAGCCTAGGAATGGAACATGTTTGAGAGCACCTCCACTGGGGAGTTGGATACATGAAATCAGTTCACCTGCAGGTGCTGGATGGATCATCACATCACAGGCTTGGGGAGGCCTTCATCCAGCAGTCGATCGATCATGGCTGATCATGATTATTTTGAAAGAATCGGTGCGAGTTCACAGAAGCAGAGATTCCCGGTTTGGTATGGTCACAATGAGTCTCTTTTGTGTGACCTTGCACTGTGCACGCGACACACGCGCACCACGGCTCACGCGTGAGGCTGGCGAGTGGCAGCGTGGAACGAGCGAGGTCACGAACCCAGCTGACCTCGCCTGCTCTCTGTGTCACTTCCAGGCGGGGCTCGGCCGCGGGCGGCACAGGGCGCAACTCACCCTGCCAGGTGAGTGCGCAGGTGTGTGCACACATGTACGTACACACCTGGCCAGGGTCTATGCTACCATCAATAGGCCAGGGCTCTAGGTTATTATTCATGCTTTCGGGGTCCCTGACCTGCTCACAATCCTTAAGGGCCTTCATGATGGTGCGCAGGCCTTGGGTAAATTGGGAGCCATTCGCTGTTCACATTGGGGTGTGACAGAGATGTCCTCTAGTCCCTACACTGTTTAACGTCTTCTTTGACCATGTAGTTCGCGAAGCTTTCCATGGCTGTACCAGAAGAATTTCCATCTGGTACAAATACAATGGGCGGCTGATCGATGCGTGAGTGTGGTCAAGGGATGTGGCTCCCGATTGGTCAATTATGTTAAGTATGCTGATCATACGGCAATTGCTGCTCACTCTGGGAAAGAGTTCGAGACTCTTCTGCTGTCATCAAATACTCCACCACCTCCCTTCCCCATGAGTGAAGGGGGAGTTTTGGAGAGTCGAGGAGTACCCTTACATGGGGATGGTGCTCATGACCAGCTCCGGTTTGGCAACAGAGGACTTATCACTTTCGCATCGGTCAAGCGACATTTCATGGGCTGCGTAACTAACCGTGCGAAAGCTGCCTGGCCTGTCGCGTCAGACGAAGCTCCGGCTCTTCTCGGCTCGTCTATGCGTGGCGAGTGCGCGCGTGGCTTTGAGCGTACCCACGGCCGGTGTAACGGCGAATGTTCCACCACCCAGTGGTGCGCCTGGAGGAGGTGTGGCGCCGCTCGCAGTGCCGCCCCGCGGAGCGCATGGTGTCCGTGGCCTCGGAGCGGCCGGGCGCCGTGGAGTGGTTCTTCCGCCCAGCGTGCGTCGCCCTGCGCCGCTGCTCGGGCTGCTGCGGGGACGAGTCGGCCCGATGCGAGGCCACGGCCACGGCCAACGTCACCCTGCAGGTGAGGAGGGGCGCACGGCAGGGCCCCCGAGATCCACCCCCCACCCCCGGTGATTCCACAAAGGGGTGGTGTTTTTGTTTCACATCCGGCACACTGCATCCAGTATACCTATCGCTATTGTTAACCGTGATGTGCCTGTACTCCAGTCTACGGGGGGAACAGGAACACTGAGTGAAAAACGAAGGCGTGGGCAGCAATAATGAAATAGGATCAATCAATCAAGTCTTTATTTCTATAGCACTATTTTGTGCAAAAGAAGCCATTTAAAGTGCTGTACAGGTCAAATACAACATTGTTACAAGACTAAAGTGCAAGAACAATACAAGCAATTTCCAGACAAAACAAAATCGCGTTTTCAATATTAAAAAAACACTGTCAAATAATCTTAAGTAAAAGCAAGTTTTTAAAAAGTAAGTTTTTAGATTTCACGTAAAATAGCTTCATGATTGTGAAGTCCTCAGATCCCCCGGCAGGTTGTTCCACAGGCGAGGATTCTAATTGGCTCTAACATTGTTGATCGTCGCCTCAGTGTTCGCCCCCGCGGTGGCATTTAGCGCCAACCACCACGAGCCCGCTGCTCGGTAACAAAAACACGTGCGGTAGGCTGACGTTATGTGCAAGGGCCCTACTTCAGAGGGGACAGCAGACAGTCAAGAGCGCAGCGAGGCGGCACTTTGCACTGGCGCAGTCAACATGACCGTGATGGATCGGCACTTTGGATTTAACGCGAGCGGCCCGATTCCATCGGCAGGTATTGTGTAACAAACGATTCGCGCTCATGATGGCTGGTGGGATGTGTAAAAAGACTTTTGTTTATGTAGAGGGACAGGTATGTGGAGGAGGCAAATTGTCTGCTTGTTGATATAAGGGGGAGGTTGGGTGATTTCGAAGGATGGGTGATTGGGTGGTGGGGAGGTTGGGTGTGGCACCGCGTGCCGTTGACCCCGTTTCGTGTCATCCCCAGGTGCTGCTGATCAGGCCACTCCAGGATCATCGCCTGGAGGAAATGACGTTTGTGGAGCACACGGCGTGCGAGTGCAGGTGAGCGGCCCGCTCGTTCACCAACTCACTCGCCTATCGACTCACCCACTGAACAACAGCTGTCATTTGCCACCTCGGGGCCATGATGTCACTACGGTGCTTGTGCCAAGCTAGGTACAGATCGAGGTGCTGACTGATTGAGATGACAGGGAGATCCACTTTCGTTTTAGCTGCCCGTTGCTCCGCTCGTTGGTTGTTGTGAGTGTCGCTCCTCCACCCTCCGTTGTTGATGGGAGGCGACTGCCTCCGACTGCCCAGTAGCATCCTTCACGAGCCTCCTCCACAGAGGCCGATCTTGACACCGCTGTTACCAGTCATCGCCAAGTCCAATCGGCTCCACATCCTCCTGTACCACATCAGTCCATCTCTTCTCTCGCCTGTGGTGCATCCGTTTAGTTCCCTCTATTCAGCCAAACAAAAGCTGTTTGGACATGCGGTGGCTGGGTATGTGGACTTACGCAGCCTTGCCTACTGGAGGAGCTCACTGATAGGACTGCGTCCAAATGTTTGGACACAATCCCATCCTCACAAAATCCAGTCTGGTTAATTATAGGATGGATCGTAAGCAGACCAGCCTGAATGTTTCAAACCGGCGCAAATTGTTCCTTCAGAGGGGTCCACGTTTCACAAGCATAGATAAGGGAGGATATAGCTGTGGCTGAGAAGACCTGGAGCTTCTTGTGGAGCAAAATACTAGGTAGCTTCATCACAGCAGTGTGCAACCGATGAAAAGATAATGGCGCTCAACTGATTCTGAGTGAAACCTCCACCGCCAAACCAGAACTGGCCATAAGCACTCACCCACTCACTCAATCACACACTCGCGCACACAAAGGCCCCCCCCTCCTCCACGTAGCCCACAAAGCCTGTTGGGGCAAGTTCTGTTCGTGAGCACATATACGCACACACAGACACACATGGATGCGGGGTAGAGGGGCGTGCAGTGCGAGTTTCCTGCAGGGGGTCCCCTCTCGTCTCACTCGCCGTCTCTCCCTCGCAGGGAGCCCGCCCAGCAGCAGCCGCCGCCGCCGCCACAGCAGCAGCAGCCGGCGCCAGACAGGTGAGGCTGCGTGACCTGCGCGTGGTCGCTCCGATCGGTTTTCTTTGGTTCCGTGGCCGTTGTGAACGTTGCGGTCGCGGTTAACGGCCGTCATGGGGCACGTGCGCGCTGCACTCACGAGCGTCACGGTGTGTCCCTCTGCTCGCTCGCAGCCGGCCACCGCGTCGCAACGGGAAGAAAGAGCCGGGCGTCCGGAGAGAGCGGAAGAAACATGGCCGCAAGCCGCCGAGCAGGTGAGTGCACCTTGCCTGGCGCGACGTCCATTCCACCGCGCGGTCTCATTTAGAACGGGGACGAGTGAACGATGGCTCTACCAAATCGTCTTCAGGGCTATCGCTCGGTCGATGGGTGCAATACGAACACATTTGAGAAAGCCTCACTGCTTTGCACCTGTACCACAGGACGGCAGGTGGTGTGTGGTGTTTGCTGACGTCGTTGTTACGACAGATCAACTCGCAGCATCCAGATTGTCGAGAGTTCAAATAAAGGTCGGGGGGGGGGTGGGGGTTGACTCAGCCCATCAACCCTTCCTCCAGCGTCGATAAAATAAGAATAATTTTGTGGCGAATTTAACAGCGTTTGTCCTATGGACTCGCCCCCGTCACAGGCGACAGAGGAATGTGGATTTTTTTCCCCACCACTGGCTCTGCAGGGACGTGAAGAGGAGATGAGTGCCACCTCCATTGAGCAGCAGCACCTCGCGTCGCCTCTCGTTACCATGACCCGGCCGGTTACGGGACCTAGCCGACCAATCAGGTCCACGCGGATCTCTCCTCTGTCAGCCACGCAAGCGTGATGCCAGTGTGCTGGCGGTGCTGCCCGTGACACCAGTGTGCTCTTTGTGCTGCCACCCCGCCACCACGCAGTGCTCCAGGGTGCCCCCCCTGTGCCCCCCGCCACGCGCACCTCTACCGGCAGGACGCACGCACGTGCCAGTGCGCGTGCAAAGCCACAGACGCGCGGTGCCGGCGGCGAGGCCGTGTGTTCAACCCACACACGTGCAGGTGCTGCGCACGCACACACACGCACACACACGCACAATAACACACTATCGCCTTAACACACTGTGGGGGCAATTGCTGTTAGCGAGTCGCACCTATGAAGGCCGGCGCAGCATACGAGGGGGTAGGTGGCCAGCACCACGCCCGGCTGCATTTGCCTCTCTCTTGAGGCGATGTTTACACACAGCACCAGGTACTCATTTCAAGCTGAGTCGACCTAGGAGAGGCTCAAGATGGGTTCAGGTCATTGTCACCAGTTTTAGCCATGAATGGGAATCGAACTTAGGGCACTGGGTTTGTCGTGTAGTGCACTAACCACTGCGCCACCACTCCCCACTCTACTGCGGTATGAGCTGTTAGAATACGCGGCGCCGTATGCTTCACAGCGGACGTTAAAGATTCCGTGACATTATTAAACTAAGAGTAGGCCATTGTGTGCTAGAGTCACAGTCCAAATTTGAAAAATTACATTGCCAATGACTCAATTGGGAAACCCGGCAGCACCCTCCTGAAAAAGGTTCTTAAGACTCAGTGATCTTTTGCTGGCTAAACAAGCGGAGCAATAACACAATCATTAGTTTCATCATGGGACCTCCTTTGCCAGTACCAAAATATACTAATAGGGTTTTTCCCCTTTTTTCTGGCAACAAAACTGACACCTTTTGTAAGGAATCATGCTTACATTAACCACAATACTTGCAGTCAAATGCAAACAAAAAAAAATACTCTGATAATTTATGCATTGTCTTTGAAACTGATTGGTCCACACCAGAGACAGCTTTCTTTAGAGCCTAGTCTCATATGGTGTTCGACCAGATGACGCCAAAAGGCGCACTATTAGTACAATCATTAGTGTTTCATGCCACAACCGCCACTCTTTCTTCTCACGTCCCAGCTGAGTGCCCGTCTTGACAGACCCTCGTTTTCTGCCACAGGCATGGCCTCCCTCCTCCCCTCTCCACCTCTCTGCTCCCTCGCTGCCCCCTCATGAAGCGTGCAGCATGCGGGATGTGGACGTAGAGTGCAGGCGCTCTCTTAACCCATCGGCGACCCTGGACGCGCCGTGCGTCGCGTCACAATGCCTTGCGTCCCTCCTCCTCCTCCTCGCAGGTGCAATGGCCGTCGGAGGAGGAGGAGGTGGGAAGCTCTGAACAGGAGCGGCTCCACGTCGCCACCGCGGCCCCCGTGAGGAGTCGGAGTTGGGGGACAGCGTCCTCGGTCTCCACGTGGCTGCGTCCTCCAGGGCGATACGGGGCTTGGGGCAGGAGGAGGCTGGTCCCCGGGGCCCCGCGCGACCCCGCGTCTTCCCGGGGGGGCCCCACGTCTCCCGGAGTGGCTCCGCGTTTCCCCGAGTGGCGCCACGTGCCTCTCGCCTGCCGTAGTTTGGACTGGCAGAGATATTTATAGTTGTCCGACGGATACTTTACAGCACCCCGTAGAGTGCCTGTCGTGCGTTGAGCTTCGTGGCGCACAGGTAGGAAGGAGAGCGCTGCGCTAAGTCCGTGCAGCCGTGGTCCTTCACGTCGTGATCAGCGCACACGCAGTCACGCACATACACACACGCACACACGCACAAACACGCATTCCCCTCTCATCTCACTCCACTGCAGAAACCTGGAGCAGAGGCACCGTGTCTCAGTTTCAGCTCCGGGTGCCACATTCACCAGCATCATAATCATCACCACCATCTCCACCATCTCCAACGTCGCCGCCACCACCACGGGCCCACGCTCGGTCCCCTGGTCGGCCCTTCGCGGCGCTCACCGATTATTTCACGCTCTGCGTTGCGCATGTCGCTTTGTGCGCGAGGTTATTTTTCATTAAAAAGTCAAAGCGATTTTATGCTTAAATGACCATTGACTCATTGGTGCTCATCTTCTGGCTACTGGCCTGCACAGCCGGTGGTGGAAATTCCGCGTTCCTATGGTGGGGGTTCTTACGCCAGAGAACAACGCCTGTTTTCTCATATGGTTGGTATCCATTGTATCGACCCCGGAGGAAGGGATGATGATAGGGCGAGTCATCCGCCCCAACCAGGATTTGAACTCTCGCACCTTCAGGGGCCACGTGGTCGGTTTGTACCGTTGGTGGTTGCAATCAGTTTTCAGCTTCAGTTTTCAGTTTCATTTATTAGGAATAGCCCTGTGAGCCATTCGGCTCTTGAATCGGGTGCAACCGCAACAAACAAAAGACAAAAGCATGAACAAGAAAACATCTCAAAGTGACTATGTGACTATGTGCAAACAGAAAAATCCAGGATGCACGTTTCTCTTGCGACCACGAATGGAGCTCCACTCCTCGCCACTTGGATCCACTCGCGTCTCCAAATCGTAACAATTCGCTGAGGTTTGATGTGAGGGGCTAATTATGGGCCCGTTAATTACTGTGCCACCATGGGAGGCGTGGATAAGCCCCTGTGAAATGTATTGCTGATCGAAGAGTGGGGATCGGTGAGGATGAAGAGTGGTGAAAGTGAGTGACGGTGAGGAGTGCTGGGATGATGAGGTGGGTGACGGTGGTGAGTGCTTGGAATAACGATAGGAGCGTTGAGAGGTGAAGAGTAACAGCAGAGGGCGCAGGAGCGACGCTCACGACGGACGCAGCAAGTTGGCACAGTGGGGGGCACAGTGGGGGGCACAGGTGGTGCATCTGCCAGTCATCTCAGGCAGTCAGCCCATGGCACCTGGGCCTGTCCCTATCAGCAGCGAGCCTTGGACACTTGACGTGAGCTCAGTGTGCACCTAGCCTGGCACAAGCGCCGTGGTTTGACGTTGACGCCACCTCGTGGCTAACGGGCGGCTTGCTGGAGATGCAACAGCGATCACGTGCTCGGCTGTGATCGTCACGTGGCTCGCCCCGCCCCGCTTCCCCCCCCGCGTCGTCACGTGACTCCCCCCCACCCCGGCATCGTCACGTGCTCCCCCTCCTCCCGCCCCCCCGCATCATCACGTGGCTGACCCCCCGTGGATCTCCCGGCAGGCCCCCACCCCTCCCCCCCGTGCCCGCCACCCGCCCACACGACCCCCGCGTCACGTGGCTCGCGCGAGAGACCGCCCCGCCACGCCCACCGCGCGACGTCACTCCGCCCCGTCTCCTCCCCGCCACGCCCACCGCGTGATGTCACTCCGCCCCGTCTCCTCCCCGCCGCCGCCCACCGCGTGACGTCACTCAGCCCCGTCTCCTCCCCGTCACGCCCACCGCGTGACGTCACACCGCCCCGTCTCCTCCCCGCCGCCGCCCGCCGCTCTCTCCGCTCTCCGCCATGGGCGCTTCGCGTTCCCGCTCGGCGGACTTCACGTGGAGCTACACGGAGCAGCCGCACGCCGAGCGCCGCCGACAGATACTGGGTACGTAGCGAGGTTCCGCGCGCGGGGGTGGATGGGGGGGAGGACACACGCGGACGACGCTGGAGCCGGCGAGGCCGCGGTTCGCACTGAGCGGCGCCTTCCGTGGCCTCCTGCGAACGTGGGGGGCCTCCCCGGTCAGTGACGAGAGGAGCCGCCCGGGGCAGTCGTGGGGCGAGGGGGTGGGAAGGGGGTCTCGATCTAGAGGGTTCTGGCCCGTGAGGCGAGCGGTGGGGGGGTCTCTGGGTTGTTTCACATTGGAAGGCTGC
>CM025640.2:7161105-7178914 GCA_014621495.2 Entosphenus tridentatus
GGGGGGGGGGGCTCAGCTGAGGGTCTCGGGCTCTGCTTGTCGGGCTGGGGGGCTCTATAAGTGTCTGGGGGGGGGGGGGTCTGTCTCGAGGGGGGTCTAATGGGGGGGGGGGGGTCCTGGCTCTCGGGAGTGGCCGGGGAGTTGCCCCGCTGAGTCAGCTCAGTTGACCACTCGAGTCGCCGTTGACGCGGCTACGAGGAGGAGGAGGTCGGAACCTGCCGGTGCCGGGCGGTCATCGCTGCGCTCTGGGGATTCCCTCGTCCACCGTGGGGTCCGTCCCGCCGTGATTGAAGACGACGACGACGATGTTGTTGTTGTTAATGCGCGCATCCACGAGCCTGGCGTAGGCGAGTGAAGCTTGTTGAGTCTCGTCCAGGCGAGAACTTGTGAAGACGACAACTCGGGATAGATGGAGGAGCCCAATTGCAGGCACGAATGCATCCGCACGCGTCACGGCTTGTACAACGCAATCGGTGACCCAAGCCAATTTAATCTGCAGTAGGTGAAGCTGTTGCGATTGGTGACCTTTGAAACTGTTGCAAATGTGAGAAGTCTCAGCAGTTTAGACACCCCCTGCCGCGTGGCCCGTGTTGAACTCCCGCACAGCATTCGAGGGGGGGCGGTGTAGGGGGATGAGAGTCTGAACCACATCCACATCCGTTTGCACTCCTCGTGCCCTGTGCACAGTTTCAATTCAGTTTAATTTATTAGGTATAGCCCTGTGAGTCATTCGGCTCTTGAATCGGGTGCAACCGCAACAAACAAAAACATAAACATCTTAAAGTGACTATGCGCCATCAGAAAAATCCAGGAAAAAACAGCAGTCTTCCAAGAAACGCACCGTATATCAATGCTGTGTGCAAAAATCCCAGTGGGATGCAAGTCAAACAATAACAACCATAAAACAATTTAGATTAAAGTTATCAGTCTAACTCTGTACTACAACAAACAAATATGGCTAAACCAAAACGTTTTCGAAATCACCAAAATAAAGCTATAAAAGCAATGCAACAGTGATCATAGGAACTGTGATTGGAATTTTACAATAAACAATATACATAACATGTACTATAACACTTTGCAGCCATAATTGGCTGCATGAGTCACTCCATAACAGCAGGAGTATAACATTTTTTCAATGCACCTTTAAGATAAGCACACTATAATCAAAACACAAGATCATACTTGGCAGCGGTCATCCGGAGCGAAACATTTGATTTCAGGCCACTGAATAGCAGTGGCACGGCCTCGCCTCCGTGCTGAACACTCGGGACAAAGCCAGACCCACACGGTCTCGTCTCAACCACTCGCCCCCAACACTGCAGGTCACGACAACTCGCCCCTATAGCCTTGGCAGACTGTTGGGGCAAGTGCTGTTAACGAAAACCTATTAAGGCCGACACGACACACGAGGGGGTGGGTGTAGGCCTCGGCTAGGTAAGGTAATTTACCCTTTTTACCGGGTAAAAGGGTAAAGGTAAAGGGTAAATATGTCGACATGCCAAGGGGTAAGGTAAAGGGTGGGGTAAAGGTAGCTCGGAAGAATTACCCGGTAGGGTAAAGGTAGCGCGAAGTATTACCCGGTAAATACGGTCCCTTGTTTACCGCTAAAAGCTCCGTGGCGCAGTCCGTGGCCTCCATTTAACAAGTAATATAAAAAAAAACTTTTTTTTAAACACACTTTTATTAAATGTACTAGTAATGGCAGAACTCCACGACTCCAGGAAGTGGGCCCGAAGCTTGCCAGAACGTAAGGGACCGTGGCCAATTACAGCCAACGTCAGTTGATTATGGACAATTAGACCCAAGCCGAAACATAACATATAAATAAGAATGTTTAAAAATATTCTATTTTTTATTATATAAAAAGTATTGTCATCAGTATGACATAAGTATACCAAGTTTGCAGTCGATACCACATTGGTAAGTGGGTTAAAATGGAGTTACAAGATTTGAGGATACAACAACGACAACAAAAACAAGCGTGTAAAATTGGAATCATCGAGAGTATTCTATATTGAGCATTTACCGTTATAAACCTTTTTCATGTGTAGTACCCCAGTAATTACCCTGTAGTCGGGTAATTTGTATGGGGTAAGGGTAAAGGGTAGGGTAAAGGTAGGCTTATTGCTTTTTACCTTTTACCTTACCTGCTAAAGGGTAAAGGGTCAGGGAAGAGTGATTGTATTGTGGTAAGGTAAAAGGTAGGGTAAAGGTAGGCTCGTTCTTTTTACCTTTTAACTTTTACTTTACCTTGCTGAGGCCTAGGTGGGTGGCCAGCAACCATGCCCGGCCGCATTTATCTCTATGGCGGCGATGTTTACACATTGCACCAGGGCCTCTTTTGAGGCCGAGTCGACCTAGGGAAGGCTCGGAACCAGTTCAGATAAAAGTTCCCGGTGTTGGGCGTTAACGGGATGATAACGTGGGTCACTGGGCTCGTAGCGCAGCATGCTACGCTCTAACTCCCATTCCAGTCACCCACCCACTTTGCTCACTCACCCATTCATACAGTATTCCCAGTCATTACCTTGCCCACTCAAACTAGGGCACGAGGATGGCGAGATATTAACAACCTCGCCTGGTATACAGGAGATCGTGTGTTCGAACCCATCCCTGACGTCTGATGTCTATTTGGAGTTTGCGTGTTTTCTCTCCCTGTGTTCGCGTTAATTTTTCTCCGGGTTCTCTGGTTTTTACCTCCACATTTAGAACCATGCATTTAGAGCAATTTGGCGACTATAAGCAGCTTCGTTGAGCTGTCATTTGTGTCCAGGTCACTTCTGAAAAATAACTATATAGCTCAGTGGGCCTTACCTGGTAAATAAATTAAAAACTCCTAAGGACTGCTCTTGTCGACTTCTCCACATTACTTACACAATTCTTTTCAGCAGCGTTGGTTGGTAAGCGCTCCTTTCCTGCGCTGTGTAAAGAGTTGTCCGTTAATGCCAGGTGTTTAAATTACCGTGAAGGGCACGCTACTGAGTAATAGCTGACCTCCACGGTGCCTGCACACAGTGACTGGTGCCGCTGTGTGATTCCCAAAACACTCTCTCGCTTGTGTGCAAACGCTGAGTGCTATGTGACCACATCGCGCGCTTTGTTGCCACATCACGCGCTTTCAGATGCGCTTCTGCGGCCGTCTGGAAGGCTGTTCCTTCCGAAATTAGGAAGCCACTGGAGCTATGCACTTTTAAGTCTAAATTGAAAACTCATTTCTTTAGAACTGCTTTTTGTGTTTAGTTTGTTGTCCTTCCCCGGACCTCCGATGAGGACGATTGAGTGCGTACGTTGCGAAAGAAGTTCAACATAAAAACATACATTTCCTGATCGATGCCTTCCACAGAGAAATATCCGCAGATCAAGACCCTCATGGGCTCTGACCCCCGCCTCAAGTGGATCATCCTGGCCATGGTGCTAGCACAGCTGGTGGCCTTCTACCTGGTGAAGGACCTGCCGTGGAAGTGGGTCATCTTCTGGGCCTATGTGTTCGGAGGCTGCATCAATCACTCAATGACTCTGGCCATCCACGAGATCGCACACCACGTGGCCTTTGGGAGCAGCCGTGTGCAGTGGAACCGCTGGTATGGCATGTTCGCCAACCTGCCCATTGGCCTGCCCTACTCCATCTCATTCAAGAAGTACCACCTGGACCACCACCGCTACCTGGGTGCTGACGGCGTGGACGTGGACATCCCCACGGACTTCGAAGGCTGGTTCTTCTGCACGACGGCGCGCAAGCTCGTGTGGATCCTGCTGCAGCCACTCTTCTATACGGTGCGGCCGCTCTGCATCAACCCCAAGCCCTTCACCCACATGGAGTTCATCAACATCGCGGTTCAGGTGGCCTTCAACGCGTTGGTGTATGCGCTGCTGGGAGCCAAGCCTGTGGTGTACATGGTGGCCGGCTCGCTGCTCTGCATGGGCCTGCACCCCATCTCGGGTCACTTCATCGCCGAGCACTACATGTTCCTCAAGGGCCACGAGACGTACTCCTACTACGGGCCGCTCAACATGCTCACGTTCAACGTGGGCTACCACATGGAGCACCACGACTTCCCCAGCATCCCGGGCTGCCGGCTGCCTCTGGTGAGCCAGGCCCAGGCTGACTTGTACATACGCGCGCACACACTTATGCACACACACGAACGCATACTCACGCGTACTCACGCACACGCACGCACACGCACGCACACGCACGCACACACACACGTACGCACACGCACGCACACACACACGCACACACACACGCACGCACATACTCACGCGTGCATGCGTACACTCGCACGTGCGTGCTCGCATACTTGCACACATACGCAGACTCGCACATAGACACGTAATGTGGGTGGCAGGGTAGTACAGTGCTAAGACTCGTGCCTAAGAGCAAGAAGGACCTGCGATGGATTCAGTGTGCTGTGGGAAGTGGTAGTGTTGTGGTTACAGCGCTGCACAAATGAACCCAGCTACCCGAGTTTGATTCCTTTTCATGGCCAACACCATTGACGATTATCTCAAATGGTCCTGGGCCTCCCCTAGGTTGACTAAGCATCCAATGAGTTCCTGGTGCAGTGTGTAAACATCGCCACAAGGGACACAAAGGATTCTGGCGACCCGTTTACTTGTGTGCAGTGCCGGCCTTCATAGATGCTAATAGCACTTGGCTCAAAAGTCTGTTAATGCTCTACAGGGGATCTTTGTTGTGTCAGTGTGTGAGTGAGCATCAGTATGAATTCGTGTGGGTTTGTGTCGGTGTGTGAGTCAGTGTGTCAGACAGTGGTGGATATTCGGGATTCTTATGGTGGGGGCAAGTACATACATAGGACAATTTATGTTGACTTACTCACAAAGTGGTACTAATTGTATCGACCCCAGAGGAACGATGGGCTGAGTCAACACTCCAACCTGGATTTGAACTCACGGACATCTACCACTGAGTCACCCGGCCGAATTATTGTGATGCAGGAAGACTCTCCTGCATGAATTGTACAACCAGTGGCTGGAAACGAGCTCTCCGGAGCATGATGGAGAGTTTTACAACTCGCTTAAATGTGGTAACTTGGGACTGTAATTTCAGAGAAGCTTAACCTGTGGTAACTTTGTTTCCATGCAATACAGTTGTTTTTAACACGTAGGCTTTCGCGACCAATATCATCCATAAGAGGTTTTTGGGTTAAATCGCGTAAATATATAAATGTGTTGTTAAAAACTGCCACCACCCGACACAGCCAACTAGTAAGGGTTATCAAGCCACAACATTTTAATGTTGTGGCTTGGCTCTCCAACACACCAGTGTGCTGTACTAGTGACGAATTGGCATGTTCTGTTTACGTGACAACCCTTACTAGTTGGCTGTGTTGGGTGGTGGCGGGTTTTAACGACACATTTATATATTTATGCAATCTAACCCAAAAACCTATATTATGGACAATACAGTTGTGTTATGTACAGTGTTTGCCACTGAACAATGCCCATTACAGATTGAGTAAAAAAAACTCAACAAAATAACGAGCGTAAAAATAAAATGTAACCGGTGCTGACCACAAATCCAGATGCACATATCCCGCAAATAATTTACTCAATAGGGATCACATATCATCAGCAACATCACCCCATACTTCAAACAATGGGCAGGAGCCTCCTGAAAAAGAAGTCTTGAGACTGGATGAGGCTTTCCCAGCTAAACGAGCTGAATAATTTTAATAACGATTGAACTTAAACTCGTATTTATGTACGTGCCGTGCCAGGTGAGGAAGATCGCCCCCGAGTTCTACGAGGACCTGCCGCAGCACGACTCCTGGGTCAAGGTGCTGTGGGACTTCATCACGGATGACTCGCTCGGGCCCTACTCGCGCGTCAAGCGCCACTTCAAGGGTGGCCGCCTCGAGTAGTGGCCTCCCCCCCCTCCCTCCCGGCCCGGGGTCTCTACCCCCCCACGCGCCCCGTCCCGCCCTAGGGGTGCGAAGGAGCCGCCGGGGGTGCTTGCGGTGCGTCAGGCCCGCCCGCCTGAGCCGGGTTGGCTTAGGTGGCCAAACCCGTGTGGCGCTCTTCCGAATCGTCCTCCGGTGGCCTCAGGGTCCCAGTGGCCCCGAGTGAGTGGCCTCGGCGCTGCCTGTTTCGTGTCCGTGCCGCGGCGGTTGTGGTCGTTGTGCACTGATGTACGTACGCTTCTTGTCTTTTTTACTTGATTTGCGATGTTCATGCACTTCTGCCAGTGTTTAAGCTTATTTGGAGGGCGTGAAGAAGAGCTGACGATTATTTAAACCGCTTTCCTTTCGGATGATAATTATTTACTCACAGGCTGCAACCAGAACCGCACACAACAGCCTAAAATAAGCTGCTCATGTCACATTTCTATTTGCCTTGGAGATAATTGCTGTTGATTGTGGAAAAGGAAACACGGTGTTCTCGCAACGTGACCCCTGCGTGTGTAATCTAGGAGATTCAGGTGGTTTTGGGGGTTGGGCATGAGGCAGTGTGGGGGGGGGATTGAGAGACTGTACCGTGATGCCCGAGAACGGCACGGCATTGCCAGGAAGTGGATTGTTGCACGGTATGTTGAGGACATGGGGCCTTCCGTGCTGGCTGCACCCTCTGCGGGCTCTGCAGGGCTGCAGGCTGTGCCCTCTGTGCGGGCCATGTGGTTGTGTGGGCCTTGTGGACACAGCAATGAAAAGAGACTAAAAACTAAAAGGACAATCCATTGAAATCGGGAGAAGAGTGGTTAGTGTGAAGCCAAACAAACTCTAGCCCTACGCCTATCTCTCGCCCACCAGTTATTAGAACAAATTCTTAAACTGATCAGTAACCAATTAGCGAACTCGTTATTTGACCCTGCTGTCACATTCAACAATAACACATTTTCAAGCCAGCCACCAGCACAAGCTGCACATGTGCCTCTTCCCACGTTGGCCCTAATTCCTCTCTTGCTGTTGGAAGACATTGTTGTTGCCGCTGCTTGCTGCTGATGGAGCTGCGCCCAACAAGCTGCATCCTGCGAGCGTCCTGCTGTACATCGTAGCTGCGTGCTACGAGTGCAAACCGTTGTGCTCCATGCTGTTCGCTGCAAGCTGTGCACTGCGATCTGCACGGAAACCTGCGAGCTGTCATGCTGTCAAACTGTTGTGTTACGTGTTGTCGTATGATGCGCATTGGCGCTGCGAGCTGTCGTGCTTTTTGAATTACGAATAAAGTTGCTTTTGGAGACACCACGGTGGAGCGTGCGTTTGCCTGTTTGCGTGTCGCTTGCTGACCCAGGGTGGAAGTGCATTGATGACACTCGCACCTCACTGCAAGAAGCGCCTGGGTTCGATTTCAGGGCCTGGCGCCTTGCTGTATGTGAGTGGAGGTTGTTCGTTCACTGTCAATTCTGCATGAGTTCTATGGTTGCTTGTACACGAAAACAAATGCAGAGTAACTTGTATTAGCTATTTAATTGGGATCACAGCAACATCGCCCCCTACTGCGAAAACTTGGCAGGACATTCATGCATAGCCAAGGACCGTAGCGCCAAACGTGTGATCTCTTGCGACAGCATTCGCATAAACTGCTCTTGCTGCCATACACCCTTATTTAGAGCGTTTCAGTCCACTCCGAATGTCAACCGGCAAATGAAGTGCACAATTTCCCTGGAGTTTGAGTGTAGAGATGGGCAACGTGTCCGCGAAATGACTCCTTCGAACTAAGTTCTCGATCCATAAGTTTTTTTTTTAAGTTTGATCGCGTAAATATAAATGTGTTGTTAAACCCGCCACTACCGGACAGCCAATGAATAAGGTTTGTCACGTAAACAAAATATGACAATTCCTTACTAGTGCGGCACACGATGTGTTAGAGAGTAAACACTACATTTACAATTCGAGTACGACGTTTCGCCAGTCATTACAACGAGCATCATCAGGCGAGATTTGTGGATAAACCCTGTTTCGTTCTCAAAAAGAGATGAATGTGATGTCGTCACTTGTGAGCCAATCCGGTCCAAAAGGAAAAAAGTGGGTGGGGGGGGATTGATTAATGCATATAAATTACTATGGATATACATTACCGGTTGGGTTATTCATAGGGTAATCAACATGTGCATGCACATTGTGCTTGTATATCCTGCCGTTTTTTGTGTGCACGAAAATAGCAGGTATCGGTTCTCTGCTCACAGTTGATCACAATTGACGTATGGTGGGTGATCTGCAGTAAGAAATGTTTTGGTTACAGGACAAACCTTACAAATTGGCTGGTGGCGGGTTTCACGACGCAATTATATTAACACGATCTCACCCAAAAAAAAAACCTGTTATGAATAATATTGGTCGCGAAAACATATTGCGTGTTTAACGAAGCTCTCGATCGCTCGGAGACCGATCGTAGACGCAACGGTGGGTGACATTTCTGACAAAAGTCGAACCATCGGACGCCGGGTGTGAGTGGGGCTATATGGGTTGCTGGATTCCGTGCGAGGGAGCACCACGTAGGGAGAGAGCCCGGCCCGGTTCCCTGCGCGTTTTGTATCTAAGCGCGGCGTTTAAACCACGCGGTGACCGTCCACGGACTTGGTCGCCATCTGCGTTCGCCCCGGAGGAATCCGATGAGCTCCGAAGCTCTTCGTCATGGCAACAAAAAAGCGATATTGTATTGTGAAATTTGAGAAAAGGTCAGCGAGTCACGAAACGTGAATTTACCAATTAAAATAAAGAACGTACACGGGTACAAATTGTATAAGTCCGAAAATTAATAACCATACATTTTCAAGAATAAACCACAACAGTCCCAGACCACAGCAAGACAACAACACAGGGCCCTCAATAAGACTGCACATTGGTGAAGGCGGTGAGTAACATAACTCGCTGGCGGGAAGTTTTCTTTGAACTTTCTGACCCGCGCCCATTTTGACAGCTGTGGAAAAAGCGCTTCAAAGCTCATCGGATTCCTCCGGGATAAAAATCGAGATTCTCATTCTTGTAGGACAGGGGCGGGGAACGTCCGGCCCGCGGGTCGTACGAGGTCCACGAAATCATTTGGTGTGGCCCTGCCAAGGCAACCGCGGGCGGGACTCGAAATTCAATAAATCTAGGAGCAAACCTGGAAAAGCAGTTGTTAGTAGCAACATCATCAATACCAGCTAACATCACACGCCTCGCCAAAGAGAAGCAGTTCCAGCCATCGCATTAGGGGTGAGTTAATTAAATGTTTGACCAAATATAACAGGCACATTTTTAAGTTGATAATTTTGTATGGCCCGCGAATGATGTTATATAAATATCCAAATGGCCCTTGGCAGCAAAAATGTTTCCGTCCCCTGGTGTAGGGGGTAGGGGTGGCTCGTGGCATCGGGCACACTCCAATTATAGGGATGAACGATTAATCGATTTAAAATCGAAATTTGCAACTGCGATTAGCAAATCGCAAAGGCTGCGATTTTTTTGCGATTTGAAAAGTCCTATTACTTTCTTATTGAAATGTTTTTTTAAATTATAACTTTATTTATTCAACTTAACAATTGTTCTATGTTTGATTGTTCTATTTCAATTAAAACATCTTAATAAAGACATGTTGGAAGCAATTCATATATTTTAAGCTCTCATCATTGCATTAGAATATACAGAGCAGTGTATATTTTGATGGTATCATGTGGTTAATGCTCCATCACATTTAAAAAAATCTATTGCACAGTGAATATTGAACTGAAGCTTGACTTTTAAAAATTTAATCACAAATCAAATCGCAATATCTGTCAGAAAAAAAATCCCAATTAGATATTTTCCCCAAATCGTTCATCTCGAGTTCCAAACGCGCTCGGCGTCACGTGGTCCGGCGGGCCGGTCACGTGGCGAAGGGGGTCCGCAGAGGAGCGATGGCGGCGGGTGGCGCGGTGCTACGCGCGGAGGCGACGGCGCAGGGCGAGGAGGAGGAGACGGTGGCGGAAATGAAGGGCGAGGAGGAGGAGGAAAAGAAGGAGGAGGGAGAGGAGGAGGAGGAGTGGTACCTGCAGCGGGTCGGCCACCACAAGGGCCGGATCCTGCTGTCGGGAGACGAGGTGCGCGCGGGGCGGCGGTTCGTGACGGTGGCGAGAGGTGGTTGATGCTGGCGGAGGTGGTGATTCAGGGAAGGAGGTGGTGGTGGTGAGGAGGAGGAGGGTGATGTGGTGGTGATAATGGTGGGTTGGAGGTGGTCGTGGTGACGGTGAAGGGATGCTATAGTTCTGAAGGCGGTGGTAGTGATACGGTGGTGTTATTACGTGACAGTGATGATGTTGATGGCGGGGAGGATGCGGTGTTTGGTAAGTCGGAGGTGATTTTGGTGGTGAAGGGCAGAGGGTGGTGACGTGGAGTAGATGATTTTCACGAGGAAGGTGGTGATGATGAAGATGGTGAGGTGGTTATGGCACAGCGGCCGTGGGGTTGGTGGGTCACGCAGACAATGGCACGAGCGCCAGACTCATAACTCGGAGGTGGCCCGTGGAAGGCAGTACAGCAAGTAGTAGGGCCCACCCTGCCCGGTAGTTTTAGTACTGCCCTCTATGTGGGAGGCTTGGGTGCGTAACGGGCGAGTTTGTCACTAAACAATTGTGATCGCGTCTCACTCCAGGTTGAGTTGTAGTAACGAGCGTTAATGCTGCATCACGTTACGAGTCTGAATTTTCGTTTTCAACAGGGTCCTGCATTTGGATGGTTTGGTAAATGGCAATGACATTGTATATGGTGGCAGTTGTAGGAGGATGTTGGGATAACCCGTTGGAAACCCATGAAAAACAGCGGGGAGAACACACAAAGCTCCACACTCACCACACCACACACTAACATAACGCTCACACTCCACTCACACTCTTAAGAACACTTAAGATAGAAATACGCCTGAGTCGGGAATCGAACCGGTACACTTAATGCTGTGAGACGCGAGTGTTCCAGTAGATAATCGATTATCCGGCGGCCTCGGGGGGAAGGGCGCGCTGGATTATCTTGGAAGCCGGGTAATCAATGATCTGCTGTACTACTGCGCCGCCACCCTGCCACACTGCCAACCCATATGGATATAAATCCACGTTGTGATGTCATGATGCGCTTTGCGAACGTGTGGCTGCAGGTGGCGTGTGGCCGTGGCATGGAGGTGACGGAGCGCCTCGTGTCGCTTAAGTACCCACTCATGGTGTCGCGCAAACACTGCGTGTTCACGCGCTGCGCACCAGGAGCCTCCCCGCATCGAGAGCCCTGCTGGAGCGTCACCGATTGCCGGGTACGATGGCGCCGGTGTGCTGGGGTGCCCGGCCAGAGCGCTCGCCAATTCTCCATTCCCGCTCGTGCATCTGAGACGCGCCAGTGCAGGGCCCGTGCAGCACGCTCGGTTTTCCACTGGCATTTTATATAATCGTGCTATGCTTGCCTTACAAGACACATGAAGCTGGTTTAGGGCCAAGCAGGGCTAGGGGTGGGGATAGTGAGTTGTGCAATGTGTGCGACGTTAGTTGACGCAGCTCGTAGGTGTCAGCGTCTACGCTGGTCTTGATGTCATGAATTGCGCATGACATCAGCAGCACGGCTTGGCTTGTGCGCAGTGGAAAAGCAACCCGTGCTTCCTGACCCACACCGTGCTGGCTTGGCACGGCCCTAGCATGGCTCGGATATGCCAGTATAAAATGGTTATAAGAGATTAATTACCTCTGGGTAATTAAATGGCATGTCAGTCTTCACACTGGCTAGTTGATAAGGGGTAGCTCAGGACCGGCTCAGATATGACTCGCCACCGTGCTGGGAATTAAACTCTGGTTGCGGGGTTCATAGCACAGTGGGCGAATCACGTGATAGATGACACTGGTGCTGTATTACTCGGTTCTGCGTGGCTCCATTTGCCTCTTGTGGTCCAGGCCTCCCTTGAGAGATTTGTCTCCTTGGGCTCTCATCTCATTACAGGATATTTACAAAATATGCAACTGCTGCAGGTGCAGCCATACTGCCTCATTCAGCATCTCTACACCCAGGCTGCCCACCGTGCGCCACTGCGCTTGTGCTTTGCTGGGGCTATGACTCAGCTCAACAGTGGCTTGGCCGCTACTCGTTGCATAGGTTTGTGGTTGGAATTTGGCAGTCCATCCTAGTTAATACTTTGGTGTGTATTTAATCATAAAACACTACACGCCATCTGCTTTGCAGCGGACAATAACGTTCCTGTATAATTTGCAAGAGTAGGCCACTCTGTGCTGGCGTCAGTCCAAATTTTCTAAATTGAAAAAAATTACACCACAATTTACTTACCACGTAGCAATCATTGTCCCTACTGTAAACTCTTTTCAGAACCTTTGCATAAACAAGCCTGAAAATACTAATCACCATATCATCATCAGGAGATTAGGACTTTCAAAACTAAACAAGCATAATAACAATAAATAGTAATAGACATTTGCGATGTGCATTGCCTGCGTTTCACAGAGCATCAACGGCGTGTATGTGAACGGGGAGCGGATTGATCCCGGCACGCCACGCGCGCTCTCCGCGGGCGACATCGTGCAGATCGGCGTGCGCCTCGACAACCAGGAGAGCCCCGAGTTCGAGTACCGTGTGGTGCGCACGGCGCTGCGGACTTGCTTCGCCGAGCCGCCAGCGCCGTCAAGTTCGGGCTCACCGCCCGAGAAACGCAAGCGTGAGGAGGAAGGGTGTGGGGTCGGCAGTGTCCTCCACCAGCCGAGGCCGTTCACTGGCAAGAAACCCAGAATGGACGCCGCCCATTCAGGCCCTTCCCAGGATAGCGGAGCCAGGGAGCTCGGAGATGCGCCATCACGAGAGACGCAGGAGTCGACCGGCGACCTCCCTCGGAGGTCAAACCCAGGCAGCTCGCGGAGCGGCGGCGGTGGCGGGGAAGTGGATGACCCCACGCAAAGCACCTTGAAGAGCACAGCAGCGGAGAAGGGCGAAGGACATGGAGGGGATTGTGAGAGTGTGCGGAGCGGCCCCGCGGCGGAGCCCTGGCCCTCCCCTGTGGGAATTGCCGACGAGAAGCGAGGGAAGCGCTGGCTTGGAGCCGCGTCGTGCGAGCCCGGCAAGGACGCCGCAGTGGGAGAGCGCAGCGAGCGGGAGTGGCGCCGTCTGCAGCGTGAGCTTGCGGAGGAAAGAGAGAGGCAGCGGCAGAACCAGCTGGCACTCCGCGAGCAGCAGATGCAGCTAGAGGTGCGGACGGCAGTTGACGGCAGGGAACTGCGTGCACATGCGTGTGTGTGGCTTCAACAGTGGTGTTTGTGTGCAGTTTCATAGGATTATAAAATTATGTACTCCCAGAATGCAGTGTGGCAGGTGGGATGTGCTAAACATAGTTTTCTTCATGTGGAGGAACAGATGTGGGAAGGAGGCAGATAGTCTACGTATTTTGCACACCGGTTCCACTTTAGCTCAGCATGCACGCTACTCCACTGACAACTGGTGACGGGGAACACCGCACCGCCTGGCGTATGGCGCTGCTGCAGTGGTGAGGATGCTGGCGGTGATGCTATGGCTGCTGCTGTTGTTGTTACCGCCGCAGCAAGAGAAGACTGAGAAGAAGCAGGTGATCTGCTCCTTTGAGAACGTGATGGAGAATGAGCTGCAGTGCATCATCTGCTCCGAGCTCTTCATTCAGGTGCTGCTAATGCTGTTATTACTGCTACTTCTGCTGATGTTGCTATTGTTACTGCTGCTTCTGCTGATGTTATTGCTTCTGTTGATGCTACTGCTGCTGTTACTGCTGCTTGGATGGTTTTATCGATTTAATCAGATGCAATTACAGGTGATTAATTATTATTATTATTAATGCACTCCTGCTGTATCGCAAGAGCCGTAAGTTTGGGTTAAGAGTGTTTGGCGTGGCCCTCCCCCTGTGCGATGCGGTGGTGGTGGTGCAGGCCACGACGCTGAGCTGTGCTCACACTTTCTGCCGCAACTGCATCGAGGAGTGGCTGAAGCAGAAGGAGCTGTGCCCAATCTGCCGCGCAAGCCCCACATCCAGCACGCCCTCCCTCGTCCTCGACAACTGCATCGAACGCATGGTGGAGTCGCTAGGGCAGGAGAAAAAGGCCGAGAGAGACGAGATCGTGAGAGAGAGATTGCAGCTCGGTGTGTCTTAACGCCGCGCAGCGCACCACATCCCGCACAGTTACGCATCACTCAATGCCCAGGGCAACAAAGTCTAAATGTCTCTCTTTTTGGATTGTGTCCTCCCTCTGTGCCCCATACCAATTCAGCCCAAGGGGCATCGGCATCGACTTCTCGGGCGAGAGGTTTGAACTGGGCGCCGGAGAGGGAGTTGGACGAGGACCGCCGCTGGCCGCTTGAGCGGCCGAGTTGCCCCCTACGCCGGAGAGGGGGAGTCGCCCGGGCCCGCATGAGCGTAGTCCGGCAGCGACGCGCAGAGACGCAGGGCACCCGGAATTCCGCCCGTGCCAAAAACTCCACTACCAATATTGTGGGCACACACATACTGTCATCCTCGTCATCTTCGTCGTCATCTTCGTCATCATCTTCGTCGTCATCGTCGTCGTCATCTACAACTTCATCTGATGAAGATTAAGTTATTCTTAGCCACCGTGGTTTACTCGTCGTGACAATGGTCGGTATGCCGGGAACCAAATGTTCATATTTGCGAGTGATTATTCATTCTCATAGGTGCCTACGACCGATGTTTTGTTACTGGTAAGAATAGAACGGTCGTGACACCACCTCGTCTATAACTGTTAATTATACCACCTCCTTACTACGGACCTCGTCATGACGTGACTGGCCTCTGATGCGGGGTACCTGTGCAAGTGACGTGCCGCCTCGTGTGTGTGTGTGTGAAGCTCGTGGGTGTTGCGGTGAGCGAGTGCTGTGAAGCTGCTCGAGTTAAAATGTTTTGTAGCAAAAATAAATCCGCAGTGTCGTAGAGCACTAAGCAGACAAAAATAATGAAGGACATTTTTTTTCACATCTCATCAGGCATACGTCCTTGTGGGGAGTGCATATTTCAACAAGATTTCAAAATATTGTCGCGTCAGCAGAGTTGGGCTTGCTTGAGCCACTTGGTGAACTGCTAGATGTTTCTAGGCAAGGATATCGGTTCTCGTTCGATGCTAAACTCATCCACAACTCGACTAGCAAGCATTGCTCGATCAGCGTTTTGCATTGCAGGCAGCACGGAATCACAGCAGGCAGCACGGATTGTTGGTGGTAATGCCGGATTCCAGACAGCACAGGGATTACTGGCAGCACTTGGATTTCAGACAGCAGTGTGGGATTACTTAACTGTGGTTGGTTACTTATAGCGGTGATTACACCATAAACTATTCTTAAATTTATCCTTATGGCGGTACCCCGAGGTACCAAATAATAAAATATGGTCGAGGCAATGAAATATTTTATTTCTGGGACTTAACTCCGCAACTGGGGTAACCAATAAATCCGACATCAGTGCCACTCCGCGATGTCGAAACAGCGAGGACGATTGCGCCGAAACCCTGAACGCTCGTACGCATCGTAGTGGTGCATCGTGTACAGCTCGTCGAGATGAGTCGATTGCCACATCGCCGACCATCAACAGACTCAAAATGACTGCATCACGGACATTATGCGAGAGCCGGCGTACTATGGTACCCCGGGGTTACCGCCATGAGGTTCAATTGTGAAATACGGAATTCTCTGCCCCCTGCTATGGAAAAATTAGCACGACCTTCGTGAGACTGAGCATTTTTTGGGTAAACAAGTTAAATCGTTATCATCGACAACCTCACCTTATGAAGATGAGGCCGTCCTTTGCGAGCGTGGCTTACTCGACGTTACACGGGGGTCGGTTAACCAGAACTGAAGTTTCGATTTAAAGCTTTCGTGACTGCAGGGATTCATCTTCTTGGTTCTTTCGGTAAAGTCACGTAGAAGGCAGCACGGTAAAGTCACTTCTATGTGACTTTACCGAAAGAACCAAGAAAGCAGAACTGAAGTGTTCACAATTTTGTGCGATCTATTTTAACTCACTCTCTTTTTACTCTTACCAGGGCAGGCCCACTGAGCTAAACAGCTCTTTTTTCCAGAAGCGACCTGGCCACATGATAGATTAACGAAGCGGCTGATGTGGAATTTTGTATCGGCCAAATGGTCTAAACAGCATGTTTTTTTTAATCTGAAGGGGAAAAAACGGAGGACCTGGAGAAAAATCCAAGCGACCACGGGGTGAACATGCAAACTCGAAATATACAGACGGTCACTTGTTCTCGTGGTGCCTGCGGCCGTGACCCCCACCCTTGCCCGTCACTTATTCCGCCACTTCTTTTCTATGAACGTCGTCACTACATACGTGCTGCCCTCTATGATGGGAGACGCCTGCGCTGGCGATTTGCTGACCAATAAAGTGTGTTTGTTAAGAAGCTCGTGGAGTTTGTTGCAGTTTTGTACGAGGGTGAAGGGAGGTTGTGGAGGTGGTGGAGATGGAGGGGGATGATGTGAGAGGAGCAGGCTGAGAGGAGGTGGATGAGATCTTCATGAACACCCCCCCCCCCCCCCCCGTGGCCTGTTTGACTTTACACTAGCAGAACTTCCCGTAGATGGCCTTGTAATCGGGGTGTGGGACAATGCGGTGTTGTAATTGGCTAAAATTCACTCAAATTAAGCGAAATCTCACGAGTGATTTACTCGCTGGGCTTGGGAATTGTTTCATAATTCAAAGTATGGGTCTGAGAACACATTCCTGCGGAGGGAGCTGGTAGGAACGTTGGGTTGCTCGGTCAATGGCCAGGGTCAACGGCGGCGTGGTGTATTACGCAAATATGCCCGACTGTGAGGGCGGGCACAAGCCGGCGTGAGTAGGTTAAACGTTTAGTTGTATAAGGGCACCACGGGGTGACCAGCCCTTCCCCACCCAGCCCCACCCCTCCCACCCCCCACCCAGCCCCACCCCTCCCATCCCCCACCCAACCCATCCCTCCCCACCCAGCCCCTCCCTGCACGACGGACACAATAATCCCCTGTGGGCTGGTGTAACCAGGAGGTTCCTACCCGTAGTATGGTGTTTGAGAGTGTGTGTAAGTATGCGTCTCGGTATAAGTGCATCTGTGAGTATGCATGTGTGAGTTGGTCTGAGTCGATGAGTCTCTGTGTGTGTCCGTGGTCTATGTGAGTTTATGAATCACCTTGCGAAACCTTGACTATGGGTCTGGATCTGTGTGAGTATGGATCTGCGAGTACAATATATGGGTCTGCAAATCGATGAACCCGAGCTGATCAGTGCATGAATGAGTCTGGAGGGGTGCGCGAAGGGCTGTTTACACCGTGACGTCACGCGACGATGACATGACGTCACGCCCCTGAACCGTCGCGTGGCGTCATATTTCGTCACGGTGACGTCAAGTGCTGTGCTGGGCCTGGCGCGGCCCTCAGGCCCCGAGCGGAACGCGGCTTCTTCTCCTCCTCAGCCTTGTCCTCCCCTTTCACACCCCCCCCTCCTCTTTCTCTTTCAACTCAACCTCCACCTCTTCCCTCAACTCCCCTTCCACCACTTCACCCACCTCCTCAACTCTCACCTCATCCTCCACCTCCTCTCTCACCTCCTCCACATCTACCACCACCACCTACCTCTTCCACCACTTCCTTCCCCTCCGACTTCATCACCCACAACCACCTCTTCACCCACCTCCTCTCTGACTTCATACATCTCCCCCTCCTCACCCACCACCTGCCTCCGATCCAGCAACTTCATCTCCATCATCACCACCACCACCACCACATTTGACCTCACTCACCAACCTGGTCCACCACCACCACCTCTCTCACCACCACCACCACCTCTCTCACCACCACCTCTCTCACCACCACCACCACCTCTCTCACCACCACCA
>CM025640.2:7184339-7211820 GCA_014621495.2 Entosphenus tridentatus
GGGTCATGGCTCGTAGCTAGGGGGCGTTGCTGAGGGCGTGGCTCGTAACTAGGGGGCGTTGTTAGGGGCGTTGCTCGTAACAAGGGGGGGCGTTGCTAGGGTCATGGCTCGTAGCTAGGGGGCGTTGCTGAGGGCGTGACTCGTAACTAGGGGGCGTTGTTTGGGGCGTGGCTCGTAGCTAAGGGGCGTCGCTGAGGGCGTGACTCGTAACTAGCGGGCGTTATTAGGGGCGTGGCTCGTAACCGGGGGGGGGCGTTGCTAAGGGTCATGGCTCGTAGCTAGAGGGCGTCGCTGAGGGCGTGACTCCTAACTAGGGGGCGTTGTTAGGGGCGTGGCTATTAGGCGCGGAGCAGGCGGCGAGCGCGAAGCAAGTGGCGAGGTACCGGCGGCGCTGAGGTAAATGTTCAGAATCGGAATATTTATTTATATTTATTTATCCCTGGAGGAATCCGATGAGCTATAAAGCGCTTTTTCACAGATACCCAGTATGGGCGGGTCAGAACATTACTGGATATGTAAAAAAAGAGCTTTTATAGCTCATTGGATTCCCGCGGTATAAATATTCTGCTTCAGAACAAGTAACACGATCAGAGTGCGAAATATAGAAAAGGTCGGCAAATCACTAAAACAACTTATAAATAAATAAAACCTTTTTTTATTTAACCAGGTCAAGCCACACCGTGCTATTTAGCTTTTTCAGAAGCGCCTTCGCCACAAGTGACCGCTCAACCAAGTGGCTTTTTCGTGGACATTTGCTGCAGCCAAATTAACCCAAAACCCTTAAACCACAACGGCGAATTCGCAGTTCCAAGGAACCCACAAAAAAACGACACCGCGGGTAGCCGGAGGATGACGACCGAGACCGTAATGACAGAGCCTCCCATCCAGCAAATTTTGACGATAAACAATTTTGACTTAAAACGTTCGTGACTGCACGAATTAATATTCTTGAACCAAGAATATTGTGACCGATAATGAATAGTTGTGGAAAGTTGAGGGGGGAAGAATCGAGTTGACACGATTGTTCATTAATGCGGCTTAAGCAGAGGAGATGGACGATGTCGTGGCGTGATGGTGAGCGTGGCAGCAATATGATGTTGATTTAAGCGTCAATGTTGAGGTCTTCTGGCCACGACAAAGAGGGCTTCAGGAGAAATTTCCCTCCCTTTATTACTACTATTATTGCTAATCCTACTTCCTCCCTTTATTACTGCGAATCCTACATAATACACGAGCATAATATGACTTTGACACCCCCCACCACCTACACATTCCACAAGTAGTGACTAATCCCATATCTGCATTTTCCATAAATATGCTAAATTCCTCTGTTGATATGTAAATTCCTTTGTCAAGGCGCCCTTCCTCTTCTAACCCAGCTTAAATATACGTTGCCAAGCTTGGTGGTGTTCATTCAGCCGCTGTCTTTCCGACCAGTTCTTCACCTGAGGACGGCTGCTTGCGTTGTGGCCGAAACGTCGTGAGAATTCTATTTTATTATATTTTTATTACTTTATTATTTCCCTTCTACGTGACTTTACCGAAAGAACCAAGAAGAGGCTTTATGAGAGTTCGTGTCGTTTTGCTGCTACAATGTAGAAGGACTAGAAGCGCAGACTACTACAGTGGTTTTGCTGTATTGTCCATAGTTTGGTTTGCATGGCCGGTCACATTTGCTGTGACTTGCGTCTTTAATTTTCCATTCATGTTGGAGATGTGCTACATCAGCCTTTTGAAGTTCTGATGCGGTTTATGTGGCACCAGTGTCTTTGAGGAGTTTCGGTTTCATTTATTTGGTATAGCCCTGTGAGCCATTCGGCTCTTAAATCGGGTGCAGTCGCAACAAAAAAATATATGAACAAGAAAACAGGTTAAAGTGACAACGTGCAAACAGAAAAATCCAGGAAAAAACAGCAAAAAACATAAAAAACTTCCAGAAAAAGCATCGTATACCAACGCTGTGTGAAAAAATCCCAGTGGGATGCAAGTCAAACAACAACAACAACCACAAGACAACTTAGATTAAAGTCAGTCTAATTCTAGATTTTAAGTTTTCGTGACTGCAAGGATCCATACTCTTTGTTTTTTTCAGTAAAGTCACGTAGGTGAAAATAATAAAATTAAAATAATAAGCCATCTCCGGCATACCTCAGCAAGTGTTTTCGCTGTGGTGGTCCCCACCTGATGAAGGACGCTTGTGTTGCGCCCGAAGCGTCGTGTTTTAATTTAGTTGTTTTCACTTTTGTATTAATTTTTTTTCATTAGTCTAATTGCGTACTACAACAAACAAACATGGGCAAACCAAAACACGTTTTTGAAATCACCAAAATAAAGCCATAAAAGCAATGTAACAGGAGGAAATTCAAAGCCAGCAGGTGTAATGTTTGGGTCTCGAACGAGGCGTTTATTCTGGACGTACACGTTGTTCCGCTCTGTTCACTACAGAGTTCTTCTGGGTTAGATTCTAGGATGGCGACTTCAGTGCGGTCCCAGAAGGGGGATTGGGACTTGAGCCGAGGAACGTTGTTGAGGTCTCGGTTGATGGGCTAGGTGGTTGATGCAGTTTGCATGTCTCTACGGATATTTGGTGGCAGAATTGCGGTGTGGGTACTTTCCGTGCGTTGAAGAGTATAGCAAAGTCCCCGAGAGATGCCCTCTTGTGGAGGTTATTACGCAGCAGTGTCATAGACATGCAATTGCAGGGCCGCACCTTTTTGACATCCCGAGGTGAATATCGAGTAATTCTGTCTCGAATGAGCTTGTGAGTCCTGAATAGCCTCCATAGATCACCAGAGCCAGAGGTTACAGGTGAGGATAGAGCCAAGGAACGGCTGAGTCAGGTGAGGGTTGAGCCAGATGAGAACAATCAATCTGCATATTGCAGCATAATGGGAACGGTACAGGGGTATAGAGCAACAGGAATGAAAAAAGAAACCCGTCACAACATCAGCGGCTAACACAGACTAAGCAAAGTAAATTCCAACCGTGCACAATTAATTGCATAAGTGTTTGTTGAACTTCTTTTGCACCGTACATAACCAACTGCTAATCGGAGATGCGCAGGAAGGACAACAAACTAAACACAAAAAAGAGTTCTCAAGAAATTAGTTTTCAATCTAGATGTAAAAATGCTTAGCTGCAGTGGCCTACTAATATCAGAAGAGCGTTGCAGACAGCCGCAAAAGTGCATCTGAAAGCGCACGATGCAGTGACTGTCTTTGTTCGATGGCTAGACCAAAGCCACTGTGAGGATAGCCGGAGTTTGAGTGATGGTGTATGCTCCTTAACGAGATCATCAAGGTATTGTGGTTCATTCGTGGCAAGCACTTTGTGTAATGAGAGGGAGCGTATAATATATTCGTTTGGCAACCAGAAGCCAATGTAGCTTGGCGAGCACTGGATGGACATAGTCAGATCTTCCAGTACCTCTCACAACATGTTCCAGATAATTATGTACACGCTGCAGCTTGATAATATTTTTGCCCGATGTCCCGAAGAGTCGTGAGTTGCAAGAATCAAGCCTTGTCGATATTATGCTACACGACTCAATAGTGGTCAAATGTGTCGTAGAACCCTGATGTGAAAATTGTAGGACCCGACTATATGGCATGGTGTGTTTGTGGTGAGGAGTACGATCAGGTTTTGACAGGTCTTGCTGGCTGGGGTCATGAGGCACTGTGATATGGAGCATGGAGTCCTCCATGACTCTCGAGTGAGCAGCAAGCGGAGCCACGTCCGCCAGTACTTCCCCGTGGCGATGCAATCTCGGAGGCGTCCGCGCCAGGACGGTGGCAAAAACCATGTGAACAATCGCGGCGCGAGCCCCAGCCTCATAATACAGCGCGGGGAAATGGCGGCCTTCTTCCGTCTGTTTGGTAGGGAATTATGTCATCTCGTGCTTGTTTTCAGAGTTGGACCATGTGCTGAGAATGCATTTTTTCAAGCACATTCCTCCAAGAGCTTCGACTCCTGAACAGTTGACAATCTTGGAGGAGCATGCAAGTAGAGTTGCTTGCTTATCTGACAAGTTGGCTCAGCAGTAGAGCGAGCGGCTCCCATTCAGAAGGTTGCAAGTAAAAATTCTGATGGGGGGGGGGGGTTGACTTAGCCCATCATTCCTCTGGGATTTATACAATTAGTACTACTTTGTGCACAGAAATTGTCCAATTGAGAGACTCGTAAACAGGAGATGAGCACCCCCTCAATTCTCACGGAGCCCAAGCCGCAACACCGCGCTTGGGTTAAAAGGGGTCGGGAAAATGTGTGCGTAACATGACCAAAACTCGTGGGGCATGATTTGCAACGCCCAGACCGTGTCCAAATGAGGACGCTGCAACGACATGATGCTTGTGTTCTGCCTTTATAGACGATGATCTGATACAGGACTTTTTATGGATGGACAGTTGCTTTAGACTATCGGACAAGGTAAGTGCATCTGCTGTATTTAGATCTGTAACCACAGAACCTAGCATTGGGTGAACATCTCATGTATTTATATTCATGTTTATTTCAGTGTCAAATATATACAGTATTATGCACGACATACAACAACTTAAACAATGCAAATACTGCAAGTATATACGTTTTGAATGGCTAATAACGTCAGTAATAAAAACAATATACAATGCGATCTGGCCAAAATTGCGTGTAATTTGGCGTTCGCCGGAGCACCAGTCCAAAGGCTGCATCAGTCCGGCGATTGTCAAACATTGTTGAAACAAGACTATAGCACGTACATCACCCCATGCAGAGTCTTCGATATTGGAGTGGTAAGTAAGCTATCTTCTGTATAAATAAAAACCTTAATCTGTATGTCTCAAAAACCTCTAGGGTAGTTCCCGACAAGGTAGAAAGCTGACATTTTGTACATATGTAGCTTTTAGGAACACAACAGGAAAAATCTGAAAATCCGAGATTTTTCGCTTCAAGGGTCCATAACATGATTTTGAGCTTTCGTGACTGTAGGAATTACTTTTTGGTTCTTTCGGTAAAGTCACGTAGAAAGAAAAGTAATTTAATAATAGAATACGACGTTTCGATTGGAACACAAGCAATCATCATCAGGTACGAATGAATGAGAAAAAAACCCCAAGTGAACTTGTAAATATAATGCAATGCAACACAGAGAGTCGGCTAACATAACAGTCAACACTAGCCGACTCTCTGTGTTGTATTGCATTATATTTCTAAGTTTACTAGGTAGAAAATCTGGCGCCCCTCCCCCTGAAGGCGCCAGATAATCGATGATCTCCTGTAGTTGTGTTTAACATAATATGAAAACGTGTAACAGGTTAAACTCAACGAGGAGGCCTATGGTCTCTCACCCTCCTGAAGCCCTCATGTCGTGGCTAACAGACCTTGACATTGTATTGAGCTCCTGAACAAATTTTCACATGCAAGAAGAGAGTAGAACAGCATTGATAGCTTTCGGTAAAGTCACATAGATAGAAAATAAAATAATAATACAAATGATCTTATTAAAAAACCAAAAACTCACGACGTTTCGATCGCAACACAAGCGGTTGTCTCCGCCTGATGGCAGCCGCTTGTGTTGCGATCTAAACGTCGTGAGTTTTTAGGTTTTTTATATTTTTGTATATTTTTATTATTTAATTTTCTATCTACGTGACTTTACCGAAAGAACCATAGAATATGAATTCCTGCAGTCACGAAAGTTTTAAGTCAAAATTTGCATTGATAGCTTTGCATCACATTGTGATTCAGATAGGAGGGTAACCAGGAACACATTTGAAGTGAAGGAATTCACATTCACAGATAAGAGAGAGAGAGCACCACGTGTACATTATGCTGATTTATTCTGAATGACTTGTAAACGCATTCGTGTTATTGCTCTTCTCAGTACCTGCTCGCCATGGTGTTCTCCTACTTCAAGAGGGCTGGCTTCAAGACTTCCGAATACAGTCGCACAAATTTCTTCTTGGCTCTGTGAGTAAATGTGTCCGATGCTGTCTCGTCACACCGTTAATTAACGTCATTTAACTAAACGCTGAGGAACCAAGTAACCACCAAGCACAACACGTTGATTTCCGTTGCATAAACACGTGCATACACACATCCATTACATTAAATACCCACGATTGTATATATACATAGACAATTGCAATAGATAATTACGTCTATATTTGAAAGAATATAGGAGAGAGAATTGTTTAAAATATTTTCAGTGACTGGCAGACAATCTAGAGCATTGCACGTTTGTGCAGGTATCTGGCCAATGACATGGAAGAGGATGAGGAGGAGTTCAAGTATGACATCTTCCCCTGGGCACTGGGCCACAGCTGGAGAAAGTCTTTCCCAGAATTCCTCAAGTGGCGCGAGGAGCTTTGGGCACGCATGGACTATCGTGCTGCCGTAAGCTGGCGCTGCTGCAAAGAGGTGTGGACAGGAGGAGGAGGTGGTGGTGTGGAATGTGTCTACGATGAGCTGAAGTGGGTAGTGAGTATGTAGAAGGTAGAGAGGTAATGGTGAGAGGTAATGGTGAGAGGTGTGGTCGTTTGGGTGTATTATTAATTATTATGCTTGTTTAATCAGGAAAGACTGACGGAATCTCAAGACTTCGTGAGGAGAGTTCTGCCAAGTTTTTGCAGTTGGAGAAAAGATTGTTATGCATTTCCCAATTAAATAAATTGCTGTGTAATTTTTCAAAATTGGACCATGACGTGAACACACGTTGGCATATTCTTAAAATGAATGGGATATTTAAGGTCTACTGTGAAGCATACGTCATGCATTTTATGGTTAATCCACACTGCAGTATTAACCAGGGTGACCTGCTGGAGTCATACCGCAAACCTCTGCAAACGCAATTAGCGAACATACATTTGATATGTAGAGAATTGGCTGTACTAATTTGGGAGTGCCGCGTGTGGCTTCAGAGTACCACCACATCTTGGTAAAGCACGTGGGCATCACGGCAGGTCATGGCAATTGCGCCGAACCACAACATCTGGCAGCGTGAGCGCTTGGCCCATCACAGCGGAGCCGAGCGCAGCTGGCGCAGGGCAGATGGGCAGCCAGTGGCAATGCTGGGCCCCCAGCCACCTCCCGGAGTGGAACGGCGCTGTGTGCTCTGCACCAAGAAGCTGAGCGTGGTGCACCTGGACGCGTCGTCTTCCTCTTCTTCCTCGTCAGCATCCCCTTCTTCCTCTTCAGCATCCCCCTGCACCTTGAACCTGCTGGATCTCTTCACCGCAGAGCACGGCGAGGGTGGCGCCTGCCCCACTCGGCCACCGCACGGCCGCCGCACGGCCACAGGAGTAGAGCGATACTCGGCAAAGGCAGGCATTGCATGATGTTAAGGCTCACGAGGTCACAGATGTAACACACTGGTGAATCGCGTGCGATAATCTGTACCTCGTTCACTCTGTTACATGCTGCAACGTGACAAACGCAGAACTGCTTCAGTATGGAACAATCACCCAGACTCGCAAAACTATGCTGTCAGTCTCTGCTAATTTAAATATGTATTACACATCACGCAACACGATTGTTACAGGTAGAGCACAGTCCATATGATTCAGGTGGTGTGCACCGTTCAATTATTGATGTGTCTGACTGGTGTATAAACGTAGACTATGTAAGCTTCAGGTTTAAATGTGTGTACGTGTGTTGTTACGTGTGCTGTGCTACAAACTGACACCCTGGACACGCTTACAAACAAGACGTGTTCAACTCGAGGTGTCTGCCAACTGAAATATTTTAAAACAAAAAATCGTCTCAGTGGGTCCACACTCAATACCTTGAGTAGGTGATGGAAATTCCACATGGGGGGGGGGCGGGTGTTATCTGTCGATATTATTTGCGGGATCACAAAGGGCGAGGTGAAACGCATTTTAAATCACAGTCTTACAATTGTGAGCTGCACAGTACAACACCATACCTCCAGGCCATTTAATAGAGACATCCCATGCATACATATGAACACACGGTAAAGTGTAAAGATATAATACATTTAATAAATGCAGTTTATATGCACAGTATATTGCGTCTAAATGCAACTGCTTTTCAATAAGCTGTACAAAGCAGGACGATGTGTATCACAGGGATAGTATGCCTCGGCAAGGTAAGGTAATTTACCCTTTTTACCGGGCGATCGAAACGTCGTAGTTTTTTGTTATTTTCTTTGAACCTATCTACGTGACTACCGAACGACCCAAAGAATATGAATTCCTGCAGTCACGAAAGCTTTAAGTCAAGATTGAACCTGTACTTGTCTTTATAATGTATTTATGATAACTTTAGTGTCAGTACAGACGTTAAATGAAGTGTTCTACAGGCAGTAGATGCTAAAAGTTATCGAAGGTGGGATCATCATCACTGTAAACCTTTTTAGCGATGGGATATCGTTTTTTTTTTTATCAAACGAGGATCCACATCCAACAGAGAGGGTCTTTGACAAGCTTCTGGAAGTTCACCAGCAGTGGCTTAAGCAAGCCTGACCCTGCTGATGAGACACTGAATGGTGAACCGAGTCCAGAGTTTGCTTGCGTTGAAGCAGTGCTGAAAAAAAAATGTTGCACTTCAGAAGGTGATGGGGCTGATGGGATGTTTGTTGAACGTCTTTCGCACTGTACGTAACCAACCATGCATAATCGGAGGTGCGGGATGTGTACAAAATACTTTTAAAACATTTGCGGAGGAATATATATGGGAAGTAGGTGAATTGTTTGCTTTTTCATTTTGCTACTGATCTCCACAACAGTGCTGAAAATAATTTCGTGTTAAACTCGATTTTCGTCAAGTGTGCTGTTTGGGCTGTGGTCGGTGTACATGTTGACATTCTGTCTGCTTGTGTGTGCCACGCATAGTGTGAGAACCTTCATCACCATCTATTTAAATTCACTAACGTTTTTGCCAATGATGTCACCCATATCCAGGACAACACACAACCTCCGTGGGTGCTGGAATGTGGGACAAAGCGGCGACGTGGTATCTTGGACAAGGAGGGCGCCTGTGGTGCGATGCCAGTCGCTGAGCCATGTGCGTGGTATTTATAAAATGGACTCTGCTGGACTATGGTGGAAGCAACAGAAAAAAAAACCAACACTGTGGTGTGGAGTGTTGTGAAGTACAAGAGCCTGAGCGAAGAACGACTTACACATTTCTAGAATTGTCGCAAACCAACAAGGAGGGGTGGGTCAGGACCACTTGGAAATCGCTTGTCAACTGATAACCAGCAGTAAATTTACAGAATGCCTATTAATTACACTAATAATATAAAATACATTGATAACAACAATAAACGAATATAATCAACATTGAGGTTGTTGTGCTGGAAGATTATTTACTGGGGCAGTGATAGTGAAGACAATACCAAGCAACCGCTGTCACGCCCACAGATGTGCAGTCTACCTCGGATACCGACATTGCATCGAGTTGTATGCGTTTCCTCTTACGGCATTACAGATCTTGCTACAATTTTTGCCTGCCATATTTGACAATTATTTTCTGTACTCAGGCTCCAGGGCAGTTGAAATAACCTCACTGAAACTGCTACCAGGTGGTGACCCCTTGCATGTCAACACAAGACCCTGATCGGTGCAGGCTGGCCATTCACCTTCCATTCCGTCCCTTACAAATTAATAAGCAGACAATGCACCTGCTTTCCATATCTGTCCCCCCATATAAAAAAAGTACTTTTTGCACATCACATCAGCCACACGTTCTTCTGGGAGTGCATAATATCTGCAGCATTGATTCAACCAAAGCATTTTCTTTGCGAATCCATCGATCCCTGTCTCCTGAGTTCTCACCAGGTTAAACACAAACTTGTAACTATAATACCATTTCTGCTGCCTATTGCTGTACGTTCACACCACCGTGCTATTGAAAAATGTAAGTAATGTACACAGAGATAATTTAATATTGAGGTAGTTTACCTGTATTTGTCTTGGCCTCATGTAAATATAATTTATATATCCTGTGTAACTACCGTCCTGCAAGAGACACGAGGTTCGCCCTTTTTTAAAAAGAAATGAACCCTCGGCTTGGATTTGTAATCACACAAGCTGGCAGTCAAGCATGGAGTTGAGTGTTGCAGAGAAATCATCTCTACATTTTCCACAATATTTTACTTCTGATAAGTGCTTCATTGAGTGTTTTCTCATGAACCATATACATCTCCTGTGTGCAGTACAATAATGAAATGTGAATAGGCCGTTCGGTCTCCATTGGTTGCATGCAAACATTGTTGTTACGTTTAAAGTAGCTATTAAACTTGTATTCAGTGTGTGTTGATTTGATGTCGTAATTCTTTTGCAGAAACTTAGTACTCTTGATGACACTTGTAAAGTGATCAAACCTGATGTAACATGTGGCCTGTGTTTATCAGGTAGTGATTTGCTTCCTAGAGGTGTGAATTATCACGATTCAAGCTCATGGTTTGATTCAACATTTATATGTTGTATCGCATTGCCACGTTACCTATGATTAAATCACCTTGAATGCATCCGATCTTGCCGGATCTCAATTTAAGCAGGATTTGAGCTCTGTTGTTACTGGAATGGAAGACAGCTTTGGAATACTGAATCAGGTATTTATTGTCAGTTTAAGATGCTGCGAGGTGGTCAAAAGAGGATAATGCAGCAATGGAACGTTACCCCTTTGTATTTGTGGGATTTTTCCTTTTGCTGTAGTTACCTCCCCTGTGCCATTCATAAATAAAATTTTCCGTACATCCAAATGCAGGGGTCTCATGAAAAATTCTCGAGTTCTGAGGTTTTCCGAGGTAAATAAAATTAATAAACAATGTCTTTCATACCATTGCTTTATCTTATTCTGTACGATTTTTGTCCCATCATAAATACAACATATTTGGCGTATCAAGATCACGATGTTGTCATGGCCAAAGCCGTTGATGCAATACATTGTAAAGAGTTGTTTTTTTTATAGTTCAGCACCCTCCTGTTACACCACATGAGCACCTGGGCCCTGTCCACACACCTGGGGGAACCCCGAGTTTCAGCCCAGGCATCACATCTCCCCACCTGAGTTTTAAAATCCTTTATATTAAGTTCACTTGCGCGCTTGCTTGCTTGCTTACGACCGTGCAAATCTTTCGGTCGTTTTTTAACCCACTTCCCGTGATCCAATCGAGCTGGCATTTTCCACACAGACTCGTTATGCGTGACAATTAATGTTCGTGAAATATTTTTTCAAAAATTGTACACTTTTTAGGACAAAAATATTATATTTAATTACCAATTGCTTAATGCTGGCATGCAATCATCTGACCCATAGGTAGCAGCCATCTCAAGCCAGAGGACGAGAGGACTCTAGCCGCCACGCATATAAAGGATTTACAGTATAGTGAAAAACTTTGTTTTTACGGGTTAATTTTTTTTCTCCCTCCCTGGGCAGTTTAGCGAGCGAAACGGCCACGGGTTCCTCAGGGGGGCGGGGGGTGAGTGGCCGTGAGCAGGAAACGAACTCGGCGCGCTAACCGTTGCCCCACCACTCCTCAGTAACTCACCACTGCTCGCCACAAGGTGGCAGGCTCCACGCCCTGCCCGCTGTTGTCGTGGCCTCCGCCGACCGCGGTCTCCTCTGCTGGATCCCCCCCCCCGGTTCCCGCTGGCTTTCCCAGGTCCCAACCTCGCGCTACTCCTTCTGTGTCTGCCGCGGACGTCGCCATGAACCCCGCAAGGCACGGGCGGCCCTACCGGCCAGAGCCCGACGAGGCGCGGTCCACGCGGCGAGGAGGAGGAGAAGGCGCCACGGATTCGGTGTCGCGGTCGAGGCCGCGGCACCGAGACCGACACGAGCGCTGGCGGCGCCACTCGCGCTCCCCGAGTCCCGTGAGTCGCACTGGGGCTCCCTCGGTTCCCCGAGTGGCCACGGGGTCCTCTTCATTTCCCAAACTCCGTGGTTCACACCACCCCCCTCCTCTCCTTCGTTTCCTGAGTGACCCTGGAGATCCCCCCCCTGGGTTCCCGTGAATACCCCTCGGGTCCCGAGTCCGTCTCCGTCCCCTTGCCTCTGGCCCTCCCTGGGCACGGGGATGCCACGAGGCCCCTGCGGGCAGCGGTGGCCACGCAGAGTTGAGGCCTTCGGCTACGGGCCTCGACCCCGGCCTGGGCTTGGGGCCGCCCGGGGAACTCGTGGGAGTCGGGGGTGGGTTGGTGGCACGGGGCGAGAGCTCTGGGACTGCTTCCCCCCCGGGGTAGGAGCCCCCAAGGGGACGCCTGGCGCGTCTCTGCCGAGTGGCCGCCACGTGGCTGGTAACTTAAAGAGTCTCCTGACTGAATGCGTTGTTCAGGTGGCCGGCCAGGGACGCGCAGATTTGAATGTTTGACTGCATGCGAGCGTCTCGGTACGAGTCTAGAATGTGTACAACTTTGGTAGAGTTGTTGTCATCATTGGCCATGGTCAGTGCACTGCTGGATGAAGGTCTCCTGCCCTGGCTGCCACCAGCATCGTGTCGACGAGTGAATGCAAAATGGGACAGCAAGCAGATGAGGGCACCAAGAATTGGTGCGGAAAGTTCCATGATGGTCGTGGACCCGGCCGGTTGACATTTGAACCCGGTGGATATATCCAAATTGTATTGTTTATTTATTATTACTTTATTAATTCCCTTCTACGTAACTTTACCGTAAGAACCAATAATATATATCCACAGTTGTGGGGAGTCCAGGGCCCGAAGGCCCAAACCATCGAGTGGCGAGCAACAAACAGCACGATCTTGGATGAGAGGCCACGCATTTCTTGACTTGAGCAAGGTTATTATGAGAGCTTGGGGAAAATAGACGATGTGAGGGCATTCCATAGAGGAGCAGAGCTATGGACAGACGCAAAGAGGTGTGGTGACCTGCAGTGCGGTGAGTGGGTTGAGTTGTGACCTGTAGTGTGGACCGAGTCCTCGACATTGAGAAATCGATGAGCAAAGTTATCACGAACAATACCCATGGTAGTAACGACCAACACATTCCTGTGGAGGGAGCTGGTAGGAACCGTTGGGTTGCTCGGTTAATTGTCAGGGTCAACGGCGGCGTGGTGTATTCCGCAAATATGCCCGAGTGTGAGGGCGGGCACAAGCCGGCGTGAGTAGGTTAAACGTTGAGTTTTTTAAAGGCACCACGGGGTGACCAGCCCCTCCCCACCCAGCCCCACCCCACCCCACCCAGCCCCACCCCACCCAGCCCCTCCCCACCCAGCACACCCAGCCCCTCCCCACCCTCCCCTCCCCACCCAGCCCCTCCCTCCCCGCCCAGCCCCTCCCTGCACGACGGACGGACACAATAATCCCCTGTGGGCTGGTGTAACCAGGAGGTTCCTACCAGTATAATGAAAACTTTTACAGCTCCGTAACATGGCAAGTCATTGCAAGGGCACGGAAAGAAGAGTGCTCAGGAGGTGACTGACCCCCGGTGAGAACGTGTGTGCAAGTCTCCTGCTCATGTGTTTCAAGTGTTGTCCCTGCCGGCTCTGTCACCCTGTGCTTCCCAGAGGCGCTCGCCGCACCACTACGACAGGAATCAGGCCATCGAGGGGAGCCTGCGGATCACGGTCGGCAACGACCGCTACCAGACCAACGTCGCGACCCATCGGCCGGTGTCCGTGCACGCCCGCCTGGGGCTCCCCGAGCAGCGCACGGCCTTGGGCAGGTATGCATGACGCTCGCGCCTTCGCACACTCGCAAGCGCCCACCACGACACCCGTGCCCCTCTCCACAATCGCCCGGGATAAAATGATAACCGCCATAACTTGTAACACGCCGCGTCACTCGGTGTTTGTTCGCTCGCTCTTGTACAGAGAGAGGACGTCACACAGGCGCGAGGAGGAAGCACATACAAGAGGCAAGGCAACAGCCGAGCGGTGAGCAGGCACTTCCAACAATCGCCTAAGCTCTGCAGTCCCATATGAAGTGTGGGAGGTAACCCACGCGTACTGATGGAACAAGTGGAGTTGGATTTTTTGTATGTTCCGCCTTCTGGCGAGCCAGGGTACGGCTGCTTGACGGCCCCATGAAGGGAGTTTCACAGCATTTTTGTGATCCACCAACGCTCGCCTATACAGGTAGTCCCCGAGTTACGATGGTCCGACTTACGATATTTTTATCTTACGATGGCGATAGTGATACGACAAAATTGCCATCAACAAACCTAACATCGTTCAAGTATGCAGACGATGGACAGAATCTTGGCGAGTACAGTACAATATGATACGTTACGATACGTTCAATGCATGTATGATAGTTAGCTTTAGCGATTTCATTTTAAGGTTATCACGATACGATACGTTCAATGCATGTTAAACGTTTTTATAGCAGATAGGATTTTTTCCTGAAAAAACTTTCTATTAAATTGCAGTTCATATAGGTAGGCTAAGAATCTACCTTGTTTTTTTACTTTACATTTTACTGTACAATACAGTATTGTAATTAATAAATACATACGGTATATAGTTTATACAGTACGGTACTGTAAATTGCTCTGTTTTGCTAAATTATCACCATTCTTTAAGACTCCTGGGTAGGCTAGGCCATCTTCGACTTACGATATTTTCGACTTACGATGGGGTCGTCGTAACGCATCTCCATCGTAAGTAGAGGACGACCTGTACAGTGCTGGATTACAGGAGGCGTGCGTAGCCACCACCGCGTGTACACGCACGTCCACATTCACACTATCCAGTGTCTGTGTGTTTGCGTCCATTCTTAAGGTTTAGAACCTGGGAGTTCTGAAGATCCCTGCCAGACCTCAGGCTCACTAGTGGCCAGTCGCCTCCTTGTCACTCTTCTATCGCTACTACCACGGTTACTGCTTCCGTGAACTTGACTCATTTATTCCTCCGCCCATGTTGAGGACTTGGTCTACCAAGCCGAATGTCTCGTCTCATCCACACGGTGTTGAACCTCCACCTTGCAGGTCACAACAACTCAACTCACCCACCAGACTGCAGGTCACCTCGCATATTCTTCCCTTGGATTACTCCACTTTGGAATTCCCTCCCCTTGTCTCTTTTCCCAAAATAAGTTTTCAAAATAACCTTCCTCAATTCAAGAGATGTGGTCACTCAGTTTTATTATTTGTGTTGAGGAGTAGAGTGGTGACGAGATGTCACACTCGCCCTCGGGAGGAGTGACGTCATGTCCCCTCGGGGTATTTGAGGGGGGACTGGTGACGTGGATGGGGTCTTCGCCAGGAGCCGGGTTCGTGAGCGGTAGGGAAGTGGAGACCCAGGGTAGGGGAGAAATAGCACCAGGCTAGGGGGGGGGGCTACTTTATCCGGCTGGCCGAGTTGGATGAACCATCGCTCAGCGCTGTGGGAAGAGCCCGTTAGCCTGGGAGGCGTAGGGATTCCCAGTACCCTTTCTCCTGGGGAGATTTAGCTTATCCAAAGTCTTGTATTATCCCTTCCCCAAAAGTTAGGCGAACGCCCGTAATAAACCGTTTGGCGTCAGCACCGACAACGACTGCCTTCGTGTCGTCTTTAACAACACAACATTTGTATTGTTATGCTTGTTTACTCAGAACAGCCTTGCTGATGCTCAAGACTCGTACAATGAGGATCCTGCCAAGTTATCGCATTGGGGGCGACGGTGGCAATGTGTTTCCCAATAAAGTGAATTGTGGTGTAATTGTTCATCATTGCGAAAAACATACGAACTCCACACAGAAAGGCATCCGAGTTGGGAATTGAACTCAGGGACTTCTTGCTGTTGGACATGAGCGTTTCCACTGCACCACCGCCCTGCAGTAGCGATCTCCGCTCCTGTTACTCGTAGGGACATTCTTCGTGCTGCCGCTGTTGTTGTGGGTGCTGTCGATATAATCCAGGGAGCATGAGAGTTTCCTGCTGGACCGCAATGAGCGGCAGCTGGACTCGCCACGAGTTTGGAAGGATCAACAGGAGCAGCACCTTCTCCAGGAGGAGCGGCTGCCAGCGTGGGAGGTGGAGGCGAGCGGGGCGAGCCGGCCGCGCGCCGTTTCGCCGGAGAGCGGATACGCTCTGCACTGCCCTGAGGAGGCGCCCGCGCTCCCCAAGAAATCCATCCTGAAGCGGCGCATGGAGCCCGACACGGGCACCCCGCAGGTGCGTTGTGGTACCCGAGTACCTTATTCTCAGTCACGGCTCGGTTCGGGCTTGGCTCCTCTGGCTCAAGTGAGCTGGCTCAGAGCCCACGCTGCTTGACTCGAACCGGCTCTGAAAGCGGTCTTGGCCACGCTCAGGAATTTCGTGAGCTGTGTAAGAGCAGTGGCTGAGCTACTCACCCAACTCGTCTTTGGAGGAAACTGATTGGCTCAAGCTCGAGCTGAGCCACGTGACCATGAGTACATCTCGCAGCGAGCGAGCAGCGGCGAGTACAGAAGCGTGTGCGGAGATTGATCCCTCACTGAATGTCTTCCTGATTGCTGTGAGTTTGGAGTAGGTGCGCAACTGGTAGCCACAGTGAGAGGTATGCTGATTGTTTTGCCGAGTGCAGAAATGCTTTTTGGGTTGCCGACCTGGATAGACATGGCTGAAATCGAGCCTAGGGCGTCTGAGCAGATGGCTTCAGAATCCATTTGCTGTACTGCTGTTTCCTGGCCGCTATCGATCTCGTGAGAATCTGACACGTGGCTGCTCGTGATTCATGTTGCCTTGTGTTTCTCAGGAGTGGAAGGTCGGTGCGACATGGCACGATGATGTGCGTCCTCACTACGAAGACCGCTCGTGGTTTAATGATGACGCGGTTTCATGGCGAGACGCAGCGCCCGCGGAGAGGGAGGGCACAGGGGAGCGCGGACCCAGCGACTTCCATGGGGTCTCCTCCCTGCAGGCGTTTTGGAATGCTGAGGATCGGGAGACGTTTCTGTACGGGGACGACAAACACGACGAGGGGGGCGTGCTAGCCCCCCACCTGGAAACAACGGACCCCCTCCAACGGCCACCAGAAGACTACGCCAGGCTGGCCAACATACTCAAGGCCATCGGCCTCAAGAAAGAAACGGACCTAGTGGACGAGTTGGGCCTAGCTGTGAAGAATCAGCCACCCTCGTCCGACGTGAGCAGGAGCCACGTGGAGCCATCGCTGGACTCGAGTGGCCCGGGCTCGAGGAGGGACGTGAAGCGCAAGCGGGCGGAGGAGGCGGTGGAGGGTGCCCCGCATCCCCATGCATCCCAACCAATCAAAACGCCTGAGTACGGCGCTTCCCAGCGACACGGGCAGCAGCACGGCTACTATGTGGCACAGCAGCCGCCGCCCCCGTACGGACAGCAAAGTCCCGCTTCGGCCTGGCCCCCGTACCAACTCCCTGCACGGGAGTTGGCCGCCCGTTCGCTCTCCCCGGCCGCTCCGGCGACCCCGACGGCCACCACCGCACCGTCCCGAGTGTTCGCTGGTCTACCGAAATCAGTGGCAAGGCCCAACCTGCTCGTCATCGAGA
This sequence comes from Entosphenus tridentatus, assembly GCA_014621495.2. Taxonomy (NCBI): domain Eukaryota; kingdom Metazoa; phylum Chordata; class Hyperoartia; order Petromyzontiformes; family Petromyzontidae; genus Entosphenus; species Entosphenus tridentatus. The sequence goes on from CM025640.2 coordinate 7,201,730, forward strand.
CGGTGGACAACAAGGCGGAGAAGTCGGTGGCGTCTTGCAGGACGAAGGCCAAGCCCGGCCCAAAGGGTGCGCACGTGTCGGAGGCCAGCTTCAGCGCCACCCCACCCTCTGACCCGGCCACAGTGAGTGGACGCGCACGACTGCCACGTGGCCCGCACACCGCAGTCCGCACACCATGGGTCGGTACATGGTCAACGAACACTGGCTACTCCAATTGGCAATCTGGGTCTCTCCGACTCTACAACACAACCACTCGCCCACTTATCCACCCTCTCACTCACCCACTCACCACACGGCAGACACAAAAAAACCACTCGCCACACAGCAGAACAATACAACCACTCACCACACTGCAGGACACAACAACACAACACTCACCACACTGCAGGACTCAACTTCACAAGCACTCACTCGCCCACTCACCACACTGCAGGTCACCTCAATTCTCTTTCTGCTTCATCCCTCGCCCTACTCCAGTCCTTCCTTCATCGTCGTCTCTTTTCCCCAAGCTCTTATTCAAGAAACCTGTTTCACTCATATTGCGACTTTGATTGTGCTGTTTGTTGGTGGCCACTTGGCCTTGAGGTCTGTGCTCAGCAACTGCGTTTAAAACAAGAACATATTCTGACAAGTTTTGGGATATTTTTTTTGTGCATGTTGTGTAATGCTCGCGGATGTTAAACGGCGTGCGTCGTGTGTGTGTGGTGCTAACCGAGGGGCAGCAGGACAAGGACGAGGACGAGGTGCAGATGCACCTCAGTAACTTGCAGAGGGAGTGGAACAAGCTCCAGAGTCAGCAAGGTACCCACAGCATCGGGATCACAATTCCGCTTGCTCACCAAGGAGAGCTACTGCCACGCTTTTGCAGGAGGGGGGACAATGTTACTGCCGTGTGTAATCCTACTTTCAGCAAATTGCAGGTAATTTTGGGATGTTTGGCCAATACCCGATTGTATTTGGTTTTTAGCTAGAACGAGGGGGAAACCCATGCAGAACTGGTGGAGAACATACAAACGCCACACAGTAGCGTGCCCGAGTTGGAAATTGAACCAGGGCAATTCTTGCTGCGAGGCGCGAGTGTCACCACTACGCTACCCCCAGTCACCTCTCGCCTCCACTTGAATTTGGCCCCACGCTCTGGGGCGTGAACGGCAAAGTACAGGGTGGGGGCTCGGGGGACGAGGGGAGCGGTGGCCGAGGGCTGGCAACACGGGGCTTCTGTTTGATGGGGTTAAGGCCGCAGCGTGTGGCACATTAGGTTTTCCTGGTTTTCTCACTTAGATCGCACCTGTTGCATATGTAGTGACATAGGACGTCACTACTGTGTCGGCCCGTACGAAGGCTGGGGGCCCCAAGGGGGTGCCCGGGGGGTCACGTGGTGGAGGGACCCAGACCTCCCGTGAGGTGGGGGAAGGGAGGCGTGGCCTGGGAAGGGAGGCGTGGCCTGGGAAGGGAGGCGTGGTCTGGGAAGGGAGGCGTGGCCTGGGCGGAGCCGGCCACGCCAGAGCAGATATAAGCATGGTGTGAACGCAGAGCGAGGCTGTTGTACTCCGAAGTGAAGACGATATCAGCCCGTTGGCTGCCTGGTCCACACTGTGTCGTGTTCCAGAGTGTTAGTGAGTTGAGGAAAGTGGTCACCACCTCATGTACAGTGTTATATTACTTACCGTTTAATAAATAGTGTTGCCTCCAAGCTGTGTGTGTGTGCACCTAATTCGAACCCACTACACATATAAACTATTCCCTGCTAGAGGACACACATAGCCTCTTCGCGTGCGCGTGTATATGTGGCTGTATGTATGTGTGGCCTTCATAGGTGCACGCTAACAGCACTTGCCCCGACAGTCTGTTAAGGCTGTATTGGGACATCTTTGTGTGGTTCACGATAGCGCAGTGGTTAGCGTGCTGCACTACGAATGCAGCAATACTGCTTCGATTCTTGCTCATGGCCAATAACAGTAACGAATATCTGAACCAGTCCTGGGCCTCTCCTAGGTTAACTTAACCTTAAATGAGTACTTAGTGCGGTGTGTAAACCACAGTACTGGGGACATAAAGGTGGTCGGGTGCAGTATCGGCCACCAGGCGGGCCCCCCCCCCCCATCGAGCACCACGTTGGCCTTCGTGGGTGTTCGCCAATGGCGATATACCCGCAATGGCACGTGCGGGCTACTCAGAGGATCCTTGTCTTTTCACAGTCAAGCTGCTGCGGGACTGTAGCAGGGCGAAGGATAACCACGATATCCCGCAGCAGCTGGAGCTCAACCAGCTACAGGATGTGTTGGCGTACAAGATGAAGAAGCTGGCGGCCGAGATGAACACATTCCCAAAGAAGGGCGTGAGGCTCAGGGGTGCCGCATATCAAGCGCAGAAGCGGGCCGTGGAGCGGCAGCAGAAGCCAGCCGTGGAGCGGCAGCAGAAGCCGGCCGTGGAGCGGCAGCGGAAGCGGGCCGTGGAGCAGCACCAGAAGTCGGCCGTGGAGCGGCAGCAGAAGTCGGCCGTGGAGCGGCAGGAGAAGCCGGCCTTGGAGCTGCAGGAGAAGCCAGACGTGGAGCAGCAGGAGATGTCGTCCATGGAGCGGCAGGAGAAGCCGGACGTGGAGCGGCAGGAGATGTCGGCTGTGGAGCAGCAGGAGATGTCGTCCATGGAGCGGCAGGAGATGTCGGCCCTGCCTTGCGCCCTCAACACGTGCTACGATGCTGGGGAGCACTGGTGCGAGAACTGCAGCGTCGCCTTTGACTCCCTGTCGCAGTTCCTGCCGCATCTGCACAGCAGGAAGCATCGCCAGGTAGGGTGGTGCGGAGACGCGGTTCAGGCTGGCGTTGTTTTACCTGACGGAAACTCCACCCAATTCCTCTCCACATTCTGCAGCTGGTGAAAGGTAAAGGCGCAGCCCTGCAATCGCTCGCTTGCGCCGCTGCTGGCGGAAGGGCCCCCACTAGAGGGAGCTCTGCAGAGCCGCTCTAGAGAGAGGGTATTTGGTCTGTTCTTCCACGTTGACCAGATGTGTTGGAAGCGGTGGGCAACACCCATACTGTATCACGCCACACACGACCTGCCAATCCACTGACTTGCGGTGTTCCCGTTAAACTTGCTGATGAGTGGTCACAGCAGGTTGAGGAGAGGGGGGGGATTTCAGACACTCGCCTTCATTGTTTAAACTGCCGTGCTGAGAGATGGAATCGAATCGGCGATCTCCAGTTTGCAATGTCCCTTCTTTCTATCTTGATTTGAATCTTGATTTCTTTATTTTAGTACGGATCCAAATTTGCTTAATTTGAAAAAAAAAATGCTAATATCCTACTTGGAAGAAGCTGGCAATCATCGCCCCTGCTGGCAGACTGATGCTGGCTCATCAGTCTGCCAGCACAAGTTGCCATTTCGGGGATCCCATGGTGAAAAAAAAACCACGCGTTCCGAGACATTTCTTCACATTACAGAGCAGTACAAATGCATGTATTTGTATTACTGGGGGCGACATTAGTGGTTGTCCTATGGAGAGAGATTGACCCACCGTGGGAATGTGGAATTTCCACGAATGGTCATTTCAGCAGCAGGAATTCACTCTGACTTTCGTGAGATGTCTCTGCTCACACCGTGCAGTCCGTGTCTGCGGTTACCGATTCGGCTCTGAACATCAGGGTTCCAATATTCTCACATGAAACCACATTCCACAGCGTTGGAAGTTTGTAAATGCGGATGTTCCACGCGGATGTCGCGCTCATGGCCAAGCGTGTCTAAAACGCATTCACACTTCCATTGCAGTGATTTGCAACGTTTAGACATCGTGACCGTACGCAACGCGGCACAACTGCGGGATGCAGCGTGCGCGTGCCGTGAGGGCGCTGTGATGGTGCTACCGATAGTTGCGGTTACCCTGGCGGGGCGCAGAGCTGCCGGCGTGACGCCAACTTTGCTTGGAGCAGCACGGCTCCCGTGCCCGCCCCCGGGAGCCTGAGATGCGCCAGTGCCGATGCCACGAGTGAGCTGAGTGATGCTGCCGTTGCCGCCCCCCCCTCCAGACTCTAGACCCCGATCATCACCCGTGGGTCTTTCAGCAGCAGCAGTTGGATTGGTTGCAGCAACAGAAGGAACCATCTCGGCTGAAGAGCAGGCCACAACAAGCTAAAGGTGAGCCGAGCATCTTGCTCACCGCCACCATTTCATAGTCACCGTGACACGCTCACCTGCGTCACCCAAACACCATCACACGAGTCACCCGTACCACCCCGTACGCCGTCACTGCGGTCGCCTGCGCCGCATGGGACTCGCCTGCCGCACGGCTCGCCTGCCCACGCTTAGACACGGTCCCCTGCACCGGTGCCGAGACCCAACCGGAGCCGTTTCCGGCGCACGTGAGGAGCCACGTCACTCTGCGGGTTTGGCGTGATTCCGGTGTACCTTGCAGAAGTGCCGTGATGGTGATGGTGCGTAACTCCGTGCACGCGTGCGCAGGGTCGGAGTTTATGATGCCCATTTTGGGGTATTACTGCCAGCTCTGCGCAGAGTTTTGTGTGGACCAAGCTTTTGCCAAGGAGCATGTGATGTCTTCGAAGCACAACAACAACTACCAGGTATCCACTCGTCGCTCCATGCGGCAGCGCCTCCGTCTCACGGTCATTCGTAAACCCTGTTTGTGTCCAATCTGAATTTGTATTCTGCTTATTTACCCACTAAAGCCGCCAGGTTTTTCACTGGAGGGGTTGATGTCGCTTTGTTGTACTTCCAATTGACTGATATGCAGGTAATATTGCATAGTGACATAGTGAATGGGTGTGTTTTACAATGGAGTGAACTGGAGAACTTGGAGAAACTTACATACGCTACACAGAAAGGTGCCCAAGTCGGGAATCGAACCTAGGTCTTCCTGCTGTGAGGCCCCAGTGTTATGACTGCATCGCTATGCCGCCCATAAAGGCGTCGCGTAGTATAGCATTGGCTTCGGCGTGGAATGTCTGGGACACATTGGGTAACGGAGGAGAAGAGGCTCCTACAATGTGCCACACCTTATAATTGGCTGTATCGGGTGGTGGCGGGTTTAACGACACCTTTATATTCACGCGATCTAACCCACAAAAACCTTTATTATGGACAATGTGCCACCATTTGCCCTTGGCAGAAAATGGTGAAGGACAACCGGGTGTACGAGCCACGGCGCATGATGGGCTGGAGGACCAAACAGGCAGTGGTGGTGGAGACCGAGCGGCGGTACCGCATGGAGGCGATACGGAGGATCTCCGAGGAGAACAAGGCGAAGCTGATGAAAATGGAGGAGGAGGAAAATAGCAAGCTTGCCGAACTGGACGAAAACTGCGTGGAGGGCGTGGAACTAGGCCCCAAAGCTCCCATAAAGATCTCGCTGAGGGCCGAGAACGACTGCACCACGCCACGGGACAAGGCCGAGGGTGTGATGCCGAGCGGGGATAACCAAATCGGGGCCGGCAGAGACAGGAAGGAGGAGAACGGCAGTGCCATGGCAGAGCCCAGCCACGCCAAGGAGGCCGCAGACAGCAGGCCGTCCGGCAAGACGATTTCCATTAAGCTCTCGGGGAAGACCTTGGTGGCGCCTGTGGCCCAGTGGACACCCTCCTTGGGTCCCTGTGTCACCCCCACCCAGGCCAAGATCAGGCCCAACTTTTCCATGGCTCTGGTAAGCCCTCGCAAAAGCCCTGTCGCCCCCTCCTTGAACAAACCAGCTTCTCTAGACAAGTTCATTTCGATTGGCTCAAAGGGCGCAGGGAAACCCCTGCCCGTCATAAAGGAAGGTGGGAATAAAGAGCCAACGGCGCCTCCCGTAGGTGCCAATCAGGCTTCCGAGGCTCAGCCGGTTGCCGTGGCAAAGAGCCCTGTAAGAGAGCACCTGAAGACGGTGTTGGAGATTGCACCCGCAAGCGACCAGGCTGGGAGTCCTGCAGCGCAGCAGCAGGAGGAGGAATCGGCGCCGGGCACACAACTGGAGCTGAACACGGTGCTGGCCATCCCTGTGAAGCCACCCCCAGTCATCGCCTTCGGTGCGTACACCGACACCCACCAGCCCCCCTCCACGAAGAGACCCAAGGGCTGCTTGGCAACGGCCAACGCCAAGGACTTGTACAGCATTTTCTACAGCAACCCTGGGGGCGAGGCGGGAAGAAAACTGTCTGCTTCGTCCTCTACGGAGAGGGAAGGTGGAGGCCTGGGTAGAGACATCACGGCTTCTCCCTTCCCGCTGGTCGGTGCTCGCGGGCCGGCGGCCCCAGAGTGGCCACCTTCCCTGACCTCCACGGACAGCGCCAACACCATCGCTGCAACTCCTGTGCTCTGAGGGTCCCTCGTACCCCAGCCGTACATACATGCCCCTCATAGCTGAGGGGCATGTATGTACGTTTGCTGAGCTTCTTTCCCACCGTACATACAATGACGATAATCTGAGGTGCGAATCGGAGGGCCGTGTGACCAGGGCGGCGCGCGGCCCAGCCGATCGGGACTCGTCTCACTTCACACGACAGTGGAGGACGTTATTGCGTCAACTTTTGAAGGCGTATGCGACGGTGCACACCAATGGGCCTGCGTAGAATGTAATCGGTCTGGGTTTCTTCTGTCTGAGTCGGAGAGTTCATTATCTTACCAACTAAGAACCTGAACAGACTCTTTTACAAGGCTGACCTGGCCACGATGGCCCAGACCATAGTGGGTGGACACCAGGGTGGGGTTGCTGTTCCTGTGTTTGAGTTTTTCCTCTCGGCTCCTCCCCCTTTCAGTTTTTTCACGGTGGGAGTGAAATGTACGACATGTTTATGTTTTGTAAAATATTAAACGTTCAAAGTTTAGAGATTTGAGTTTTTTTGTAATGTCGCGAGATTAACTGGCGTTCATGAGGCGACACTGGATCCTCGTAAACAAGAAGCGAGCGGGAGATGATCAAGCAGTGCGGTGCAATGGGGTGGAGGGGCAGGAATTTTAGTAGCGGTGCCTCACCAACCCTGAACCAGCTCATCAGCCACTGGTGCTGTACTGCCGCTAAAGCCAGACAGCCAGTGATGTTGTACTGGTGCTAAAGCCAGACAGCCAGTAGTCCTGTCCTGCCGCTAAAGCCAGACAGCCACTGGTGCTGTACTGCCGCTGTAGTTCGTGATTGTCCAGCTCGTATGGGCTGGATTTAAACTTCCGACCTTCCACTTGCGAGCTGCCACTCGCTCCAGCCGTTGGGCGACGTTGCCAACCAGATGGATCCACCTCCTCGCATTGCGCCCAACCTCAATACACAATGATGTCGGCTTCTTCACCGTTACACTCCGGATTGTCCCGACATTGACGCTCATGTCATGTATGAAGGGGTGTTCCTTTTTAAGCTGTAAGTCCCAGGCTATTGTGGGCTCACCTCCCCATCAACAAGAGGCGAGGAATCGTGGTGGTGGTGGTGGTGGTTGCTTATGCCCCCACCGAAGATGAACATCAGTGGAGGGATGCAGACAAGGGCGATGAGTCTTCTGCCTTCTATAACCTCCTGGCCCCTTGGGATAGAGTCATCCTGTTAGGTGACTTTAATGCCTGGGTGGGGCATGACGCAGACAGCTGGGTTGGAGTGATCGGAAGGCATGGGCCAGATCAGTTAAATAACGGAAGGAGGCTGCTAGACTTCTGTGCAGCCCATGGGCTTGTAATTATAAACACGCTGTTCCGGCATTGGTACATCTACACAACATCATGGATGCACGCCTTGTCCAAACAAGAACATTCTTCTATGTAAAGACCTTAATCTGTGTGTAAATATGAATGTATGTCTCAAAACCCTCTCGAGTACTTCCCGACCAGGTAGAAAGCTGAAATTTGGTACATAAGTAGCTTTAGTACAGAAACAATCTGAAGAGCTGAGATTTTTTTAAAGGCCCCCAAATCTCGACCCAGCCACTTCTTTATGAACCTTGGGCTACACCCACCTTTTAAAACAGTCTGCATCAGCAGCAGACCATGCTTTCCCACCTGATGACGGACGCTTGTGTTGCGCCCGAAACGTCGTGATCTATTTTATTTCATACCTACGTGACTTTACCGAAAGAACCAAAGGGTATGGATTCCTGCAGTCACGAAAGCTTCAAATTAAGATTATTGATCAAGGTTATTGTTAGAATAGTTTGGGGAATAAAAGACGATGGGAGGGAATTTCAAAGCGGAGCTGAGCCAGGGAAGAAGCAGAAAGAAAGGTGAGAGGACATTCAGTGGGGTGAGTGGATGAGTGAGTGGTGGTGACCTGCAGTGGAGTGAGTGGATGGGTGAGTGGTGGTGAATGGTGGTGAGTGGATAAGTGAGTGGTCGTGACCTGCAGTGTGGTGATGAGTGGATTGGTGAGTGGATTGGTGAGTGGATTGGTGAGTGGATGAGTGAGTGGTCGTGACCTGCATTGTGGTGAGTGGATAAGTGAGTGGATGGGTGAGTGGTGGTGACGTGCAGTGGAGTGAGTGGATGAGTGGGTGGTGGTGACCTGCAGTGTGGTAAGTGGATGAGTGAGTGAATGAGTGAGTGGATAGGTGAGTGAGTGGATGGGTGAGTGAGTGGATGGGTGAGTGAATGAGTGAGTGGATGAGTGAGTGGATGAGTGAGTGGATGAGTGAGTGGTGGTGACCTGCAGTGGGGTAAGTGGATGAGTGAGTGGTGGTGACCTGCAGTGGGGTAAGTGGATGTGTGAGTGGTGATGACCTGCAGTGTGGTGAGTGGATGAGTGAGTGAATGAGTGAGTGAGTGAATGAGTGAGTGGATGAGTGGGTGAGTGGATGAGTGAGTGAGTGGATGAGTGAGTGAGTGGATGAGTGAGTGAGTGGATGAGTGAGTGAGTGGATGAGTGAGTGGGCGTGTCGGTGTCGGCACGCGCGCCACCGAGACCACGTGGAGGGGCGGCGCGACGTCACGCGCCGGAAGCGCGTCACACCAGGAAGACGTGGCAGCGGAAGTGGAGGGTCGAGCGGCATGGGGCTCTGCAAATGCCCGAAGCGGCGCGTCACGAACCTCTTCTGCTTCGAGCACCGCGTCAACGTCTGCGAGCACTGCCTCGCGGCGTCCCACGGCAAGGTGAGGCGTGGCACGGGGTCGCTGCTAGGGACGCGAGGCGAAGGGCGCGAGGCGAGTGAGTGACTCGAGGCGAGGGGCGTGAGGCGAAGGTTGCCACCTGCCCGGATTTGACCGTCGGTGTTTTGTGCCGAGATGTCCCGGAACTGGCATCTACGTGTTGGCGGGGGCTGAACTCTGTCGCATGTGACGGCGCCGCTCGAACAGACCCGGCCTCATTGACGGAGCTGTCCTGGTGGACAAGGTGGCAACCCCCCCCCCCCCCCTGGGTTAGGGGTGAGGCGCGGAGTGTTGACTCAGCCCATCGTCCCCATCGTCCTCATCGTCATCCTCCACGGGTCCGTATAAAATAGTGAGGCGAGGGATGGTGGGGGGAGCGTTGGCGAGCGCCGTGTTGGGTGGGCACTGGTGAGCAGTGGAGTCTTCAGTCAAACGATACAACACGGGCATTGAGCAGTCGCCGCGTCTGCGACCGGTCGGGTAACTGACTACTCAGATAAGCATACAGCGGGCGAGGTAACCAGTCGAGCTCTTCGCCTGTGTCACCTCCACCGAGCGGTCCCAGTGTCTCAGCCTCTTTGTGAGTCTCTTTTTACCTGTTCATTTTTTGACCTGTGTCTGTTTCTACGTCTCTCTGCGCTCTGTGTGTGTCTCTCTCTCTCTGTGTCTCCGCAGTGCATCGTGCAGTCCTACCTGCAATGGCTGCAAGACAGCGACTACAGCCCGGACTGCCCACTGTGCAGCACGGCGCTCGCCAGCGGAGACACCGTGCGTCTCATGTGCTACGGTGAGTGTTGGTCAGCACGCAGAGACTGCACCGGTGAACCTGGAATTCGTCACAGCTCGATCGATGCGGGTCTCTGTCTGTGTACGTGACTTGAAGAAGGCATCGCCACGGTAGTTACATGTGATATGGGGCCGGCCATAAATGACGTCACGCACCTAGGGGTAGGGGGGGAACATTTGTGACGATGTGTAACGAGGGGGGGAGAGCGGCACAAATATGCCCCCCCAGTTAAGGGCGGCCCCCAAACACAAGTAAATACCCT
>CM025640.2:7211920-7228080 GCA_014621495.2 Entosphenus tridentatus
TGGGAAATGTGACGTCACATCAAAACGCGCAACTTTAAATAAATATAGACAACACGTTCTACTTAATTAAATAGAAATTTTAATAAATGTTTTCTCCTACAACAGAGTGCAGCGCCACATTAAATACGCACTACAATGACAATAGTTTAAATCGATTTGAAGCATGTTTTATTTTCTAAATGGAAATATGGTTGGGGGGGGGGCAGAGCTTTGTGACGTCATATTTGAAGGGGGGGCCTGACTTTGTGTGTGACGAGGGGAGGGGTCAAAAATCGTCCAAAATCGCGTGACGTCATTTATGGACGGCCCCTATCCGCTTCCATAGGCCATTGCCGATACAAAGGGCTGCACTGCTCAACTGTGAGATTTCCCAATGGATTCTTCGTCTCAGGAGCTCACCGGGCATCCTGTTTGCCGCACCGTTTGAGCCTCGGGCGTGTGTGTTGCAGATGTGTTTCACTGGGCATGCCTGAACACCATGGCGGCACAGCTGCCCCCCAACACGGCGCCTGCCGGGTACTGCTGTCCCAGCTGTAAGGCCCCCATCTTCCCGTCGCCCAACCTGGCGGGGCCCGTCGCCACGGCCCTCCGCGCTCAGCTCAGCTCCGTAAACTGGGCCCGAGCGGGTCTGGGCCTCTCTGTGGTAAGGGGGAGCGTGGTACGAGTGTGGTGCGAGTGCGATTGTGAGGAGGGCGCGGTGGTGTAGCGGGTTAACGCGCTGTGCTACGAACCCTGCGAGCCAGGTTCGAATCCCGCGCCCCAAGTTCGATTCCTGCGCACGGCCAACACCAGTGATTATTATTTGAACCGGTCCTGGGCCTCCCCTAGGTCGACTCAGACTTAAATGAGTACCTGGTGTGGTGTGTAAACATCGCCACTAGAGAAACAAAGGCAGTCGGGCGTGGTGCTGGCCACCCACCCCCACGGGTACCGTGCCGGCCTTCATAGGTGCTCGTTAACGGCACTTGCCCCAAAAGTATTTTGAGGCTATATGGGGGATCTTTGTCTTTGTTGTTGTGGTGTCTGTGGCATGAGTATGGTGTAAGTATGGTTTGAATGCGAGTGTGGCATGAGTGAGGTGCTCGTGTGGTGCGAGTATGGAGAGGGTGGTGTGAGTGCAGATGCTCGCTGTGTGCTGCTCAAGTCTCTCTCTTGCAACCAGATCGAGGAACCGGAGGCCACCTCGAAAGAAGCCCAGCTCGACGTCACCGACTACCAGGACTGGCCACCGGCATCGTCCTCGTTTCACGGTAACGCTCGTCCTGCGTCTGTGAGGGGACATCTGATCGCCCTGCGCCCGTTTGCCTTCTCCATGAAGCCATTGTGAATTGTAGCATTTGGGCGGCAGGGCGGTGGCGCAGTAGGAACACTCGTTCCTCACAACAAGAAGTGCCTGAATTCGATTCCAAATCTGGCTCATCCCAATGTGGAGTTTGTATGTTCTCTCCCCATTCTGCTTTTGTTTTCTCCAATAATTTAGGTTTTTATATTTTGGGCAATAATTGCTAATTTTCGATGGGGACTTGGTTACAGAAACTTGGTAACGGCAGAAAATAACTAAACAAAGCAATCCAAGAACAATCCCATGATTCAAAATAAACACACAGTGGAATTGGTATCGGCCAAAATCCCAATGGTGAAAAATTACCCGCAGTTTACTCAATTGGGATAACACGTGGAAACATTGGACCCTCCTGAAAAAGTGTCTTGAGACTCGTAATGTTGCTGGGTAACCGAGTGGCATAATGATAACGAAGCTTGTGAGTAAACCGTTTGTGCCGTGCATTCTGTGAAAGCATCAGATGGAACGAGAGCGATGCAGGAACAGCACGGAGAGCCTGAGGATGGGGCTGGGGGTAGGGGGGTCACGGTGGGGGCCCGGGGGGTGGGAGATGGGGGACCCCTGAGTGGAACCGGGGGAGACCCAGCACCAGCCATCGCTTACAGCCCCGGGGACGAACACACAGGTGGTGTACATCATCACATCATTCAGATCATATCATGCACCATATCACATCACGTCACTCATCGCCACACAACTTACATCATTACATCACCAGAGTATGTTCATCACATCACACAGCCAACCAGTGTTGCTCTCCAAATCACTGTGTTTATAATAATAATAATAGGGGTTTTCCCCCTATTTTCTGGCAACAAAACTGAAACCTTTTAACAAGGATTCATTATCTGCATTAAGCACAATACTTGCAGTCAAAATGCAAACCAAAAACATACTATGATAATAAATGCATTGTCCTTGAAACTGATTGGTCCACACCAAGGGACGGCTTTCTTTTGAGCCTCGACCCAATTGGTGCTCAACCAGAGGACGCCGAAAGGCGTACAGCGTTTATATTTTGCCACCAGATGCAGAGAATTCTGTGTATGTGTGCACCTCTGCATTCGCCACGAAAGGCATCACGGTTTGAGGCTTAAGCTCGCTTCTTCCTCTCCTGTTTCCCTCCAGCGAGCCCGGTGGCATCGGCGCAGAGGAAGGTGTACGACGCGACCGCCCGGGAGCCCTTTCAATCCACGAGCATCCACGTCGACACGGACGAAGACAAGTACCGGCGACGCCCGGCGCTGCAGTGGCTCGCCCGCTGGTTCCGGTGAGCGTGCTTTGCATCGCCACCTTGGCGTGCTGTCGGGTTGCCGCCTCGGTTTCGGCATCTGGGCGCTTGCCAATCGGCGACGGTGCGTTGTTTCTCCGCACACATCCAGGTCACGGTCGGCCCCGCAGTCGCGCAGGAAGGACGCGTCTCTGGTGGCCGGGGCCCGGAGGCAGCGCCGAGTTGTGCTGCTGGTGCTGGGGCTGCTGGCATTCCTCACGCTACTGCTGGTCATGAGCCAGCTGGGCCGGGGGGCGGCCGACAGCGACCCCCTGCTCGACCCCCTGGCCAACCCCCACATCCGGGTGCAGCAGCCGAGGTTGTGGTGAGGGCGGAGGCGGCGGGACCGGGTGGTCCCGGAATTCAGCACCACGCCGGTGGCGACACAACATGGGGAGACTCGTCGCGTCGTCACCCCCCACATTCCAGAAACTAAACGAGAGATCGGTTCGGCTGACGTTTCAGTTGATTGCAGGAGCGCTAAAGTTGATTTGTACCCTGGGTGTCGCTTTCCTGTCTTGCGAGACTGCTGCTGCTGCATCTTGCGAGACTGTCGTAGAGGGCAGGGGTCCTAGGGCCCTCGTTAGTGGCCGGGTCGCCCCTGCTGGTCCCCGCTTGAGGCTGCGCTGTTTCCACTGGGACCAGGGTGAGTGACCGCACAGGCCTCTCCCTCGCGGCGATGCCTCGCGGGGCCTCTTAACGACAAGGCATTGGCGATAAAGGTGCAGCCCTGCAACCGCAGCTGGTGGCAGTGGCCTCCGCCAGACGGATCTATAGATGGTATTTGGCCTACTCTTCCACGCTGAACAGACGTGTGTGTTGGAAGAGATGGGCGTGCCCACACTTTATCCCTGCACATGCGACCTGCTGATCGATCGACTACGGTGTTTGCATTTGTACTGCTTTGGCGAATACGCGGACACGAATCCCGGACTAATTCTCGGACCAGCAGTAATGTCGGAGTGACACAAGTAACTGATCTCATTCAGCGGGGGGATATGAGTCTGTTAATAAAGTGAAGAAGTGTCTGTGTGTTCATAGGTATCGTGGCCATGCAGGCAGCTCCTGGCATGGGGTTGGGGAGATGCAGGGTGCACATGAATCTCATGTTATGGGATCTATGGGTTCCCGCTCAGTAGTTTGGCTTTGTTGACTTTGTCCTTAACCGGAGAATAAACCTTGGGTTACCGGTGTCCTCGTGTCCATGGTTTGTGTTTCTGCGGCTGTGTGCGCGCTGCTCGTAACTGCTACGCTGCCCAGGTCCTCGAAAGCAAACGGAGCAACACCGTTGACTTCTCCACATGTGATTAATTTTTTTTTTACTCTAGAGGTAGAGATGATGGGCCGAGTCGACCCCCAACCAGGATTAGAACTCGCGACCTTCCAATTGCACGCCACTCGCTCTACCGTCGGGCCAGCAGTGATGATATTCACACTGATTTCAATACAAATATTGAGATAAGACCACAATTGCTCATTGCCATCGCTGATTTCCTATCAAGACAATTCTGGTGGATGATGCATCTTGCTTCAACTCAGTTCCACCAGTAACTTCCTGTGGAGGCTTGGAGAGCACCGCGTTTAGATGTTCTGCGTCTAAGGCCTTCGTGTGTCCCTCTAGGTAACGGCATCGCCGAGGGTTTCTCCATAGAGCTGAGTGAGGCGTTGGCCCAAGGCATCAGGCCTCGGCTGAGCTCGCAGGAGGTCAGGACGGCCCCTCGCTTTCCCTGCTGTACCTTGGGAATCGCGTCGACTGCGTCTTTTCTGGCACCATGAATCCGGCGCGCACTCCAGATTCCACGCGTCCCGGGCCACGATGTGTAAAACCCTCCTGGGAGACCATCAGCTGCACGGTGCTGGATGCATGCCCAGTCGCTCGATTCCAGACACGGGGGTCCTTGTCTGGAGCTCGACTCGGGGGTCCTGTCTCTTAGCCCATTTCGCCGCACCTGCCCGACTCGATCCCTGCAGTCCAGAGGAGTGCGCCAATGGCAGCGTCTGTTCTGCGCTTGTGCGGTCGGCATCTGCGTACATTTTTTTCTTTCCCTTAGATCGTTTTTATGTCTCTGCAAGTTCAACTGTGTACCACGACGTGACGTGTGTTCTACGAGTCAACGTGTGAGTAAGCGTGTGCGTAAACCCACGCCGTGGCAGCTGACGTTGCTATTTCTGGCGACGCGTCTTAAATAAGCTCGTCGTGCATCCCGCCCAGCGTAGTGCCGCCCATAAGTCCCTCCCGGCCAAAAACACGAAAACACAAAAACATAAAAACATATCCGTAACCCGACGCCCGCGTGCTGCTGCCGCCTCCTGCTCAACAACGTCGCGCGACGTTTGACAGCTGCGTGTCGCTGACCGCGCCGGCACGAAGCCATCGTCTGTGCCAGCGGAATTGCCGTCGCCACCGATTCGCCCACTGCGGCCCCACTTGGCGAGAGCAATGCCCATGGCCCAGCAGCTCCCAGCTCGCAAGATCAGCAGGACCGACATCGTGCTCATGAGTGAGTTTCCCACTTTCCACCCTGTGCTTTTACCACCGCACCGCCACTGCGTTCTGTCCACGGGGGTTTCAATGATCGTGCGGTTTCTGTGTCGTACGCGTGCTACTGCGGCGAGACGAGTGTGTTGTGATTGAGGGGTCACGGTTTTCCCTCGTTCTCCATTTTGTGAGGGCTCATTTTACTTTTCAGTTTTTTTAAGTAATTTGAGCAAAGTTTTCTTTCAGGCAATTACATTTAATTTTGACTTATTTGTGATTCATGCTTAAGATTTTTTCTGTAACGCAGTTGTTTTTGCCCCGATTTCTATTTTCTTCATTGTGTTTACGTGAATGCGTTTGTGATGTGGGTGACCCGAGTTTCTCTTATCAATGAGACCTTGGTCCTGCTCTTTCGAGACCTGGTCAACCAAATCAGCCCGAGGCTTGAACCGGGCACAGGGAGTAAACGAAGCGGCCGGTGCCCTATCGGACGAGATGCGTGCTTGTTGCGATTGCGTTGTGAGTTGTGGTTACGTTGCGGTGGTGTGGGCAAGGTGGCGCGGTTTCTGACGAGGGTCCCGTGACCACGCAGGTCCCACACTGACGCGGAGCGGCTCCTCCAGCACGCGGGGCTGCGTCGCTGCCCGGGACTCGCACGGGGGGGGTACTCCTCCTGGGGACAGCAGGTGACGAGCGGGACCCCGAGGGTGGGGGGCCCCTGTGGGTAGGACCTCAAGAGTGGGACCCTGTGCTGTGGTGAACAGTTGTAGAGAGTTTGTAGTGAGGGAGAGGAGAGGTGTGAGATTGTGCCAGCAGTGATGTGCACTTTGAGTGAGGGTTCCCACCGGTGATGTTGACTGTGTTCGTGAATCAACTCGGGTTGCAGGGTTTCTAGTGCAGTGCGCTAACCACTCTGCCACCACTCCTCCCTGTTTGTGACACCTATGGATGTTAAACTTCTCTCGCTCTGTACGTAGCCAACCGTGCTAATTGGAGGTGTGGGATAAATAAACCTAAATCCTTAAAGGAGTCAAATAAAAACCAAATAGAATGCGATGGCATCTCTATGAAGCCACCTGTGAATGAGTTCACGCATCAGGTCGCTTCGCTCAATTCAACGAGCCCAATTCATTATGAGTGACCAAGACCTGGATTTGAACCCAGGATCTTGTTGGTGCTGGCTCGGGGGCCTGATAGGGCCATTTTGAACACGCAAAGCCACCCGGCGATGTCTAATGGAAAACTTTTTTTTAAGCCGCACGTTTAAATCGGTGTTGTTGAATCGGTCTGCATCCCGGTCCCAGATTAGTCTCGCCGTGTGGGAGCCCCTGTCGTGATCTGTGTGGAGCCCGTGTCATGTCGTGAGGTCTGTGGTTATAAATAACCGAGCGCTGGTGAGAGCGCGCGTCGCAGTCGGAGGAGACGGCACGCGTGGCGCCGAGCTCCGCGAATTGAGCGCTGCTCTTCAGACTCGGCCATCCTCATGAAGCCGTTTGTAAAGTGAGTGGTGGCAGCGTGGGTGCTGTGCCCCAACCCTAACCCTTACTCCCCCTAAGCTGTAACCAGAGTGCCAGCCCTAGCGTGAGCTCCTGGTGTCGCATGGCCGATGGCGGTGTTTTGGTCGGGGTGAAGATATCGTGTTCGGTTGACGTTCGCGATCACAGCCTTTGCGCCGTGGCTGTTCAACTCTTTCCCGTGCAGCAGATGGCCCGAGCAAGCGAGGTATGGAGACGCAGGGAGAAAGGAGAATTTGAGGAAGCAGCAGGTTACGGGAGGGGAGGCAGGAACGGGGTCGCTACCGGACGGCGCCAGGTCGGGGGAGCGGTGCGCGGAGACGTCGACATGTAAGCGCTCGTCGTGCCCAGCGCTGCTAAACTCGCGATTGCGCTTTGTGCGACGGGGCCATGAGCAGCGATGTCCGCGGAATATTGTGTCTAATGTTACACGTTGGCATTTAAAGTAGGACGTTATTTTAATGAGTCGCAGACCGTGTTTGTCATCTGATAGCGGAAAAGTAAGCGGTGTTTTTCGCATTACGAATAGCACGGAATGAGGGCGGCGTGCTGCACTATTATTAATGTTTTCGGTTTCTCTCGTAAACAGCGGCGAGAGCTCCCAGCACAGAGCTCCCCCTGAGCTCCCCCCTGTCAGAGATCATCCCCTGTGGCCCAGCTCCCCTCAACGGGGGACCCCCCTCGCCTTCTTCCGTCGGGGCCGCGTCCTGTAGCCCCGCAGGCCCCCCGGACCCCCCACTGCACCACTCGGCCTCCAAGTTCGCCACGTCTCTGGGCTCGGCCTTTCATCCTGTGAAGCCTTGCGGAGGTCCCCGACCATGGGTCAGGTCCCAGAGCTCTCCCTCACCCACGCCGGTTGGAGGGGCCCCCCATATTCTGGCCCGCACCGCCGTCTCCTCTCAAACCCCCCCGCCCCCAGCTTCCTCCCCCATCGTGGTGAGCTCACCGCTCCTGAGGGCCCGAGGCTTCCGGCCCTTTGGGCCCGTCGCTGTGCCATTCAGCCCACTCATGGCACGCACCGCAAACGGCGCAGGGCGTAGGCCGGTGCAGCAGCAGCAGCAACAGCAGCAGCAGGAGAGGAGAGAGGAGGAAGAGGTGGGGAGTGATGGCCTGCGCGATGACCTCCCGGCGAGCTCACAGCTGGAGCTGAACGGAGCGGAGCCGGCGAGGCTGGAGCGCCCGGCCCACGCTCGCATCCGCCACCCACGGCTTGCGAGCTCCTTCTCCGTCGACTCCGAGGCGTCGTCCGATTGCGGTGAGCGTCATGATCGCGAAACCAGGGAAACATCTGCGTCCACGCCGGGAAAAATGGGACAAATGCACATGGACAGCAGACTCGCACAGACGCCAGACCCGCACAGACACTGGAATTTCCCAGAGACGAAGTTTCTCCTGCGAAGTGAGAGTGTCACATTGCACTCCACTCTGTTTTCTGCGCCACTCATTTGCTCCCCGTCTGCGGTCGTGCAGCTGAGGAGACTGAGGCCCCCGCTGGGGGGGGGCAATCTGCGGCCCCCCCGCCCCCCCCACCGCCGCCCCCGCCCCCACCGCCGCCACCGCCCGTGCGCCTCTCTCCATGGCGAGTGTCGTCCCCCACCTCCCCCGGCCTCTCACCTACTCCGTTCTGCAGCCTCGCATCTGCCCTCTCGGCTGCCAAGCTCCGCAGGACTTCGCACGTGAGTGATAGCGAATCCCTTGACACGGGGCGGCACGGGGCGGCACGGGGTGGCGTGGGTGCTCTTATGGCCGGGCCCCTTCTGTTCCCCGTGTCCATGCCCGTTTACCCACGGGCGTGACGATCATCCTAAAACACGCTGTTTCTGTAACTGGATTTCACTGACCGGTTTTTGTACTTTTTCTATTTCTTCTTTTACGTATTAGTATTTTGTTGTTTTTACGCTGGTTTCTATTTGGTTAATTGTTTTGCTTTATTTCTGTTATTGCTTTTGCCGGTTGGTGGCCCAGGACACTCTTGGCAATGAGGCTCCTGCCCTCTTAGCTCTCACCTTCTTATTCCAGTGGTGCCCTCTAGGTTACTAAGGCCACAGCACACACAAAGGTCACGTGGCCTCGCCTCTAATCAACGCAGTGCCCCAGAGGCACGTGTTTCATGTTGCATATTGGTGTTTCTGTCACAGCAACGTGGTGCTGACTTTCCCCGTGCGTTCCACATTTCTCCTGCATGGTATCCATGCCACAGCCTGCGCCCCCTCAGGTTGGGGACCGCTGAGTTAATGGCTAGGAGGAGGGGTTCGAGAAGTCGTTCCAGCGCCACTTTTGCCCTTGTGACAGCGCGAGTGCGGCCCCGAGTGTGGCCCCGAGTGCGAGAGGGGGGAGGGAGCTGCGCGTCTCAACGGCACCGCCGGTATCGACGGTGCGGGCGGCAGCCTCATGGAGGAGATGAGCGCCCTGCTGGCGCGCAGGTACGGCCCGTCCGTGCCGCCACGCCGGGAGATCGAGCCCGTCACAGGGCAGCTCCGCAAGGACAACTCTCACGCACGCAATTAACAGTTGCTCCGCGATGATGCAATTATTGTTTCACCATGCTTCACCACGCCAGCCATTGGGCTTGGTGAAACCCTTTCGATATCATCTCCCCCCCTCCCACTTGGATACGTGACAAATCGCGCCGGGGGTCTACATTCTGCGTAGGCGGAGGATCGCTGAAGGGAAAGTCGATGTCGACAAGGACAAAACAGACGCTGCCAAGGTACATCGCTACTCTTGTTAGCGCACACACCAGTGAGAGTGAAGGTATAGGGGTGGTGCTGTGCGGTGTGTCACGTGATGTGTAGTGTATCACGTGATGTGCGGTGTATGTTGAACTTCTTCCGCTCCGTACGTAGCCGACCGTGCGAATGTGTGGTGTGTCACGTGATGCGTGGTACGTCGCGTGATGTGTGGGGTGCCGCGTGCTGTGTGGGTGTCACTTGATTAGAATCATAATCTGTAGTTATCCTGGAGGAATCCGATGGAATCCGATGAGCTATGAAGCTGTTTTTAAAATAGATGTTCAGTAGGGGCGGGTCAGCCAGTTACATCAACAGCTTGGGCAAGGCAGAAAAACAACAGTCCCAGACCACACCAAGAAAACACACCGTCCCTCTATAAAATAGCACGTTAAAATGTAACTATCGATACGCAGGTAACGTGGTGTGTCACTTGACTTGTGGGGTTTCACGTGATGCATGCTGACCTTCTTTTGCACCGTACGTAGCCAAGCGTGCTAACCAGAGGTGATGTGTGGGGTGTACAGGAGGAAGAGAAGAAGGGGGGGGACGCAGCGAGGAGCAGCAGCACCCCCAGTGAGCGTCTGCATTTGCTTGGCTTCTGAAGTGTGGGTGGGGCGCTGCCTCCGCTCACCACTGCTGCTCTCTTTCCACTCCAGTCTCATTCTTACGGGAACTACACTCACGCTGCTTGTGCACTCTAACACTGCCTGTCGTTCATCTCTTTAACCAAGTGCAGCTTCATTCTGATTCATGCGAATCTCTAGAGAGCAAGTTCATCGTTCTTATTCGTGGACCCGTATCGAATGGAGAGGGTCCCTGGCTATAAACACCTGGCAATGTCCACCAGAATATGGTTCTGCTGAGGAGACACTGAATGTTCAAACCGGACCAGTGTTTGCTTGTGTTGAAAACATGCTGCTGAAATAACTCACTCCTTGAAGGCCGCGTGGCTGATGGGATGTGTGAAAAACAGATATGAAAAGGGGGCAAATTGTCTCCTTATTCATTTTGATAATATCCTCTACAATGGAGGTGATGATTATTTTGTGGATTGCAGAGGATGGGCGTTCACAGTGGCAACGTTATCGGGTTAACAGGAGCAATACCACGCTTGCCTGCTGCGCTAATGTGTGCGGCTGCCCGTTTTTTTGGGCTCTGTGAGTGATGCTGCTCTCCTCTCCTCCGTGTGGCAGACAGTGCCAGGAAGCCATGGGAGAGACCCGGCGCCGTCAATGGGAGCTGGTCTCCCATCGTCTCCCGGTAATTCTCCTGTGTCCACATCGCTGCGTTGTCACAAGTGTACTGAGTTTTCCGAATGTCTTCGAAACTCTGTTTTTGCATCTCCCCTCGCACTGCTCGACTGTGGAATTTCCTCCCGCCGTCTTATTTTTCCCAAGCTCTTACAATAACCTAGCAATGGTGGACAGTCGCCATTCATTGTTTGAGTTTCTTAAGCGTGACCACCTCTTCTCTATCAATGTTGGCGACGTCATCAAATGCAGTCCCACAGCAGCCTCACCGTGTGTGCAGGCGACCGACGTCAAAACGATTAAACAAATCAGCGGAAGAGGGCAGGGTAGGGCGCTTTTGAAAAGCCCAGCTTGATGGTGAAAAATAACGCAGCCATGTGCCTCGAACAGCAAGCGTTTCAACGGCGTGCACCCGATCTGCTGTGACGTATGAATCAGAAGCGCTGCGGCTATTCATGAAAAATACAGAACACAAATTGGAAGGTGTGCCGAGATGCACGCTTGTAATTTCATAGAGAGACAGACCAACGAGTACATGAATTGGAGAACATACGCAGGTTAGAGACATCATCCCAACTGTTAGAAAAGTGAGTGGGGTTGAGCAGGAAATGTCACCGCTGGAAGGGTTGCCTACGTACGGTGCGAAAAAGTTAAATATACTTACAAGGGACGATGAGGAGTGGCAGCCTTGGAATGAAACGCATCTGAGAGAACCTCCACCGGGGAGATGCAGCAATGATATCAGTTCACGTGGAGGTGCTGGATGGATCATTCCATCGCAGGATCGTGAGAGAGGTGATGGTGGCGGGATGGGCAGGCCTTCATCTCGCATTAAGTTGATCATGGCTGCTGATGATGAATTATGAAATTTTGGTGGATGCTTCTCAGAGAGAGAAGCAGATATGTGTTTTGAGTAAATTCAAATTTGCATTATCTGGAATTTTGGCCATCGTGTGTGTTCCTTCTCTCTGCCTTTGCCTGGGACCCCTTGCAAACGAGATGTTCCATTTCGTTTGCAACGAAAAAAAACAACTGTCTGTCGTGTGGTTTCGTGAGCAGGCGAGAGTCACCCCGGAGGTTTGAGCGGTTGCACTGGCAGCAGCAGGATGCAGCAGGGTGAGTGCAGCCGCGTGCGAGTCCCGGGGACTGTCTCTTGCTTGCGTCGTGTACACGAGCGTCACAACCGGGTACCCGATACCCGTACCCTACCCGATACCCGGCTACCCGTACCCGACTGGGTACGGGTACGGGTACCCGTTTGCGACCCTGGTGCGGCCGGGTACGGGTAGGCCGTGAGTCACTGGTGAGTAACCGTTTGTCACTCATTTCCCAACGTCTTGTCTCTTCTCACAATTCAAGTTCCGAGAATCAACCCACCCGCGCCTGCAACATGGCTTCATCCCAGAGGTCGCAATCGGGTACCCGTACCCTACCCGATACCCAGCCGGGTACGGGTAGCCGGGTATTGGTAGGGTACGGGTACCTGATTGCGACCCTGGTGCGGCCGGGTACGGGTAAGGAATCAAAACCCGTTTGCGACCTCTGCGTCGTGTACACGAGTGTCGCATCGCTGCTCACGCTGGTGTCTCTCCATATGAACGTGTGTGTGTGTGTGTGCGTGCGTGTGTGCAGGGGAGCAGAAGGCATTGACCTGGAGAGGCTGAAGCTGGTAGGCTGAGGCTCGCACAGGACAATGAGATGCCATCTGTCTTCATGGGGATTTTCTTGCATCTCGGTTAAATATGTCAATTAATGTTAACACAAAATAGTCACCAGTGCCATTGTATAGGATATTATGAACGAAATAAATAACTTAGCAGACAATTCGCCTCCTTCCCCGATTTAAGCCAATGCCGGTGAGCTGCCAGATGTTTACAGCCAAGGACCCTCCCTCTCCGACAGATATGGGTGCTGGATTGACCATTAACACCACGGCATCTCCTTTTGTTTCTCGCTCGACGCTAAAACTTGTGATGTTTATTGCTCTGCACATTCCTGTACGTGCGGCAAACTGGTAACAATAAGGTTTTTCCGTTTTTAATGCAGTTACGCAAAAAAGCCGATTTAACCGGCGCCGGCAATGAGTAGAGGTGCCACATGGCCGATGTTGGTGCCGAGTGACATGGTGGCGCCACTGGCCCAAAACTGCCGGTCGCAGCTGTCGCATCTCTTTATGTTTTGAAGGAAATTTTGGAAGAAGTCAAGAAGGAGCTGAAGTTAATGAAAGAGGAAATCGTAAATGGTGAGTTCTGGAGCCTGAATGCTGTGTCTTGAGCTACGTCTTGGGTTGTAATTTTGGTTCATATCGTGACTGCATTTTTAGATGCTGTACCGAAGGATAGAGAGGGGGAAAAACTTATAGGCAGATAAAAAGAGGAAGGTTTTGAGCCTGAACTTGAACAAGTGGCAAATCCCAGTTGGGGTTTGACTCGGCCCATCTTCCATCCCTCGAGAGTTGGTAAAATTAGTTCTACTTTTGTGAGGAAGCCATCCGTGGTTGTCCTATGGATAAACCTGCCCCCACCATATGAGCATGGAATTTCGACCGCTGAATCGAGCTGTAAACAGAAGATGACCACTGCCTCAATGTCCATTTGAGCAAGAACTCACTCGAAGTCACGGGTAGCAAATCCGTCCATGTAATGGTGCCTGTGCTGCCTGTGTCGCCATTATCCAAGCCCCCTGCCTAAACACTTTTCCTGACCCCCCCCCCCCTGTGCCCTGCAGCCATACGCGGGGAGCAGCTGAGACTGGCCACGGCGTGAGTGCTGCACTGCGGATGCCAGAGTCGCCACCGCCACCACAGTATTGAAAAAACTTTAACGAGGGGAGTAGCCGCGCATTTCACGCAGACTTTGGAGTTGAGCCAGCAGATCACCCAGCCGGCCCCGACCTCTGCGAGGAATTTCACGAACCCCGCAAGAGCAGAGCGTCGTGAGCTGGCGACAGGGTTACCACTGGTCTGGGTTTGACCCGGGCAGTCCAGGAATTGGCGTCTGTGTTCGAGTTACAGGAACTGATTCGTACCGCGATCTGGTATGGGTATTGTGCCGAACAGTATTATAGTAGGCTGCACAGTTTTGATAAGACCTATAGGCTGACTGAGAAATGTCTGGGTTTGGTCTACAGTGGGAAAGGTGGCGATCTGATCTGCTGCCATTGCCCACAGTTGTCACATTACATGCTGTTTGCAGAAAATAATGGTCACAGTTTCGATTTAAAGCTTTCGTGACTGCAGGGATTTATCTTCTTGGTTCTTTCGGTAAAGTCACGTAGAAGGGAAATAATAATATTATTTTATTATGGTTTCTTTTTATTATTTTATTATTTCCCTTCTACGTGACTTTACCGAAAGAACCAAGAAAATGGTCACAGTCTCGGCGTGCCTCGACTGAGGTTGTCTGTGCAGAAGGCTGTGACTCTCGCACGGCTGTCGGTCTCCAGCGTATGGCGCTGAATTTAATTGTGTGTATTACTCATGAACCACAACTTGTACTTGTGCTTTGCAAATAAAGTGTTATAATACTATGAGGTCTCCTTTACCAGTGGCAAAATATAGTAATAGGTTTTTACCCTTTCACCTGGTACAAAACTGACACCTTTATACAAGGGATCATGGAGACTAGGCTCTAAGAAAAGCTGTCTTGGGTGTGGACCAATCAACTTCAAGGACAGTGCATATCATCATTATCAGAGTTGTTTCTTTTTGTTTGCATTTTGACTGCTTGTGTTGTGGTTATTGCAAACATGATCCCTTGTATAAAGGTGTCAGTTTTGTACCAGTTGAAAGGGTAAAAACCTATTATTAAAGTGTTATGTTTGTGAGCAGCCGTGTGGTGTATGGTACTGTGTGGGGAGCGGTAGTGTAGCGGTTAGCGTGCGGCGCTATATCTTGCGACCCAAGTTCGGATCCCGCTCACAGCCAGCACCGGTAACGACTATCTGAACTGATCATGGGCCTCCTCGAGTTCGACTCAGCCTCAAATGAGTACCTGATGTGGTGTAAACATCACGACGGGGGAGACAAAGGCGGCCGGGCGTGCTGTTGGCTGTCCCCTCGTGTGCCGTGTCAGCCTTCATAGGTACTCGCTAACAGAAATTGCCCCAACAGTCTGTTAAAGGCTATACAGGGGATCTTTGTCTTTGGTGTGGTGAGAAGCTACACTTGAGGCCTGAGTTTAAGCACACTTCAGTCTCTGAGTCTTACGAGCGATTTGTATCTGCATTAATGTATGTCTCTCTGCGTGACTCGGTGGGCTTGTGTGTAAAACAGTGGTTCTCTCTTTCCACCAAATATTGGCAGAGACATGCAAACTGCAAAGGAGTTTACACGTTTCTTGCCATCAACCACCTATCCCATCAACCAAGCCCTCAACATCGTTCCTCGCTGCTGCCACTTCTGGGACCGCACTGCTGTCACCATGCTGGAATTTACCCAGAAGAACTCTGTGGCCGACAGAGTGGAACAACACGGACGGACAGAATAGACGCCTCATTCGAGACCCAAACATCACACCTCTTCGAAGACACTGGTGTAACATCAACCGCGTCAGGACGCGTACCTTTTCATGCGTGTAAAATGACATTACAAGCCACAGTAGTGTGACTGGCCATGCAAGGCAAGTTTTGGGCTATATACTTCACCTATAGAGACACAAAGATACACATAGTATGCACACGTTGAACTTCTTTCACACCGTACGTAGCCAACCGTGCTAATTGGAGGTGCGAAATTTCGAGAATCATGGCTGTGGTGTTTGTGTATGGTGTATGACTGACTGAGTGTGGTGTTTGTGTGACTGACTGTGGTGTTGACTGACTGTGGCTGTGGTGTTTGTGTGTGGTGTATAACTGAGTGTGGTGTATGACTGACTGATTGTGGCTGTGGTGTTGACTGACTGGCTGTGGTGTTTGTATGACTGTGTGTGTGGTGTATAACTGAGTGTGTGACTGACTGTGGCTGTGGTGTTTGTGTGTTGACTGACTGTGGCTGTGGTGTTTGTGTGACTGACTGTGGTGTATAACTGAGTGTGGTGTGTGACTGACTGTGGCTGTGGTGTTTGCGTGTGGTGTATGACTGAGTGTGGTGTGTGACTGAGTGTGGTGTTGACTGACTGGCTGTGGTGTTTGTGTATAACTTGAGTGTGGTGTATGACTGAGTGTGGTGTATGACTGTGTTTGTGGTGTATAACTGAGTGTGGTTGTTGACTGACTGACTGTGGCTGTGGTGTTTGTAATGTATAACTGAGTGTGGTGTTTGTGGTGTATGAGTGAGTGTGGTGTTGACTGAGTAACTCCGCCCCCCCGCGAACTGTGACGCCGCGCGCGCCAATAGGAGCAGCTCGCGCTCAGCTTCGTGACCTTTTATTGGCGGACGCGGGCCACGTGACACTCGCGCCGCGTCTCCAATGGCCGAGGCGGCCTCGCCCGTCGATTGGCCGGCTGAGCCGAGCGCGCGCTTTTGCAAGAGAGGAGCCGCTCTCTGTGTGTGTGTGGGAGCTACTCTGTGTGTGTGTAGAGTCTCTCTGTGTGTGTGGAGTCTCTGTGTGTGTGTGTGTGGAGTCTCTGTGTGT
>CM025640.2:7228435-7242244 GCA_014621495.2 Entosphenus tridentatus
GTGGTCACCGTGGCAGGGAGGTCAGTGTTCACCGTGGCAGGGAGGTCAGGGTTCACCGTGGCAGGGAGGTCAGGGGTCACCGTAGCAGGGAAGTCAGGGGTCACCGTGGCAGGGAGGTCAGAGGTCAACGTGGCAAGGAGGTCAGTGGCCACCGTGGCAGGAAGGTCAGTGGTCACCGTAGCAGGAAGGTCAGTGGTCACCGTGGCAGGGAGGGCAGTGGTCACCGTGGCAGGGAGGCCAGTGGTCACCGTGGCAGGGAGGCCAGAGGTCACCGTGGCAGGGAGGTCAGAGGTCACCGTGGCATGGAGGTCACCGTGGCATGGAGGTCAGAGGTCACCGTGACAGGGAGGTCAGAGGTCACCGTGGCAGGGAGGTCAGAGGTTACCGTGGCAGGGAGGTCAGAGGTCACCGTGGCAGGGAGGTCAGATGTCACCGTGGCAGGTAGGTCAGAGGTCACCGTGGCAGGTAGGTCAGAGGTCACCGTGGCAGGGAGGTCAGACGTCACCATGGCAGGCAGGCCAGTGGCAGGAACGCATGGTCTTCATCCTGTAACCGGCCGCGTGGCTCGCAATCGCGGAGAGCTTGCGAGTTCACATCCTTTGGTTGTGGGGGTTGACTCAGCCCATCATCATCATCATCATCGTCGTCATCTTCATTCTCATCATCCCTCCCGGGTCGATAAACTTGGTAACACCTCGTAGGGAAGACGAAGTGAAGGGAGCTGTTTACTCCATGATAAGAATCGTTTCCGCCACATGAATGCGGGATTCCACACCACTGGATCGGGTGTTGTAAAGCAGGAGAGATGAGCTCTTGTGCCTCAATGCTAATTTTTTTTACGGGACATTTCACTTGACGCCACTGCTCAAGTGCACGGTGTCAATTGAATTAAAATACCCACCGACACGCGTACACACCGTTTAACATCTGTAGCTCAGTACTTATACAATTCACATCACACCCGCATACCTGTCAACCCCTTATCAGTGCCCTACCTTATGACACACCAAATCAGACCTTATTGGTCACCCCGTGCCCTTATAACCTCAACGTTCGTCATACAAAGTCCCATCAAAAGGGAGAAACACAAACAGATAGACACATTTTTTGTGGCCTATATTAAAACGTCTGTACGCCGTTTGGATCTGAAAACTAAATTTCCCTGTACAAGAATACGGGGTAAACCGTATGGGTTAACAGGTTTGCACTTTGGTTTGACAGATTTGCACTTTAGGTCAAACGCATACGTTTGGGTTTTTTTCCCCAGGCGATCCGGTTTTCTTCCCACATGGAAACACTCGTTGATTGGCCGATAACACCGTAATATATACAGGGTGCTTCAAGCGTTTTTGTTAACACTTATATGGGACTTTCGTTTTTAATGGAAAAAGAATGGATAAGAAACTGTAACATGATAACAAATGTATGTTAATAGCTTCAAAGAGTCAACAAATGCGTGGAATCTTCTCCAGGTGGTCTCCAGAGCCCGGAGGCACATTTCTTGTGGTATTGTTGCAAATTCTCAGATGTGTTCGCATTTCTTTGAAGCACCATCTAACAGAGGACCCGCAGAGCGAGCAATTCTGAGCTGCCCCCTCTACGAGCATGAGCGGATACTGCGTTGGCTCATTACAAGTTGACGTGGTTATTAATTGATAACATTGATTGATCATCGGCTGCGCTTGATTTCAGTGTTAAATATGTACAGTACATGATGCACTATATACAACACCTTAATGAAAATACTGCACGTATGCACATTTTTTATGACGAAATAGTTACAGGAATTAAAAAAACACAGAAAATATAAAGTGCGATCCAGCGAAAAGTGGGTGTAATTCGCTAGTCTAAAGGCTGAATCAGTCCAGCGATCGTACATTTTGTTGAATGTTGTTCAAACAAGAGCCAAGTACTACGTACATCATCACCCCATGCAGAGTCTTTTGAGTTTGAAGTGGTAAGTAGGGAATAATATATCCAGTAACTTTTACAGTGGCATATTTATTTTAGTCTATTTGTGTTTATGCCAATTCCATTCCAGGAAACAATAAAAAATGCCAAAAAAACATGTTCAGAATACCTTAAAACACAACGTTATGCAAAGATTTGGAAAAATAAGCTCTTTTGAATAATTATGTGATTTTATCCAGCGTTTTTGAAAATCCGGCGCACACTCCCCCCCCAGAAGCTGCCATATAATAGATGATCCACTCTGAGTACGTAAATAATTATTGGATGTGCACCGCCGGTTAATGTGGCCTGCGACTCTGCCTGTAAACCGGTTGCAGGAGTTGTATTCGGAGGTCGAACGGGAGTTTTGAGAGTCGCGTGGTAGACGGGGCCACTCACGTGTTGCCTTGTGTCTGCGTTTCAGGAGGACATCGAGGCTGAGCCCGAGATCCAAGGTGAGAGAGCTTTGGGGGGCGACTCGGGCAGGGATGGGAGGAGCTGATTTTGTCACTCGGGACTTCAGTGAAAGGCATACATGTCAACACCTTATCAGTGCATGCCTTATTGGTCACCCCGTGCCCTTATAAATCTCAACGTTCATCCTACAAAGTTCCATCACAAGGAGAGAAATACAAATAATATAACCCGTAAAAACAAAGTTTTTCACTATAAATCCTTTATATGCGTGGCGACTAGAGTCCTCTCGTCCTCTGGCTTGAGATGGCTGCCACCTATGGGTCAGATGATTGCATGGCAGCATTAAGCAATTGGTAATTAAATATAATATTTTTGTCCTAAAAAGTGTAAAATTTAGGAAAAACATTTTCAAGAACATTAATTGTCACGCACAACGAGTCTGTGTGGAAAATGTCAGCTCGATTGGATCACAGGAAGTGGGTTAAAAAACGACCGAAAGATTTGCACGGTCGTAAGCAAGCAAGCAAGTGAACTTAATATAAAGGATTTAAAAATAGACAAAATTTGTTTTGCCTGTATTGAAACGGCTGTATGCCGTATGACCCTGAAAGTCAATTCCCCTGTACAAGAATAGAAGTAAACCGCATGGGTTGACAGGTATGCGGAGCGAGTAGGGTGGGGAGTGGCACATGCTCGAAATTAGGGATTTTGGTCGGATCATTGGGGTTTATTAGTAATATATCGGCATTTTGCGACCCCCACTGCCACTGTGTAGCAAATTATTACGTGCCAGGGACTCTGAGATGATAGGACAAGACACTTTGTTGAGCTATCATTTGTGGCCAGGTCGCTTCTGAAAAATAAGTTAATACCTCAGTGGTCTTTGCCTGGTAGGATGGGGATGGTTTAGTTGTATTTGTATGTTTTTGGGTGATTTGTTTACCTTTCTTGTACTTTGCACTACAATCGTGGTTTTGTACCGTTTGTTATTGTAACGTCCCTATCAGCCCCTACTGAACATCTGTGAAAAATAGCTTTATAGCTCATCGGATTCCTGCAGTATAAATACATATTCTGATTCTGAACGCCGTAAGCTGCACAGAGAATGTGTTATTCTTAGCCAGGCGGCCCAGCGGTGGAGCAAACGGCTTGCAATTAGAAGGTTGTGAGTTCACATCCTGGTTGGGGGTTGACTCTCGGCCCATTATCCCTCCAGGGTCGATAAAATATTTACCGCTTTGTGAATAAGTCAACATCGGTTTCTTATGGCTCTCCTTGCTGCCCTAGGAATGTGGAATGCCCACTGTTGCCTCAGGTCTGTAAATGAGAAGAGCACCACAATTTGGGGACTCACTTTGACGTTTCCTGTAACCGAGTGCCGTCTCTCCCAGGGATGTACAAGGAGTACGCAGCCCTCAAGAAGGCCCAGGCAACTGTGCAGCCGGTGGTGGAGGAGCCTTCACTTAAAGACGACGTGAGAGACGCTGCCTCGAAAAGTCCCACGCCTCGGTCCTCTATCACTGCCTTGCCTGTATATACTAAGATCAAGATGTCCTCACTGTTGATGCCACCGCAGCTCCTCGCTATCAATGATTTCTCCCCTCCTTCAGAAATCCACAGCTGATGCACAGTAGATACGCAGCGACCACCAAGATCTGCTCTGACAGTCGCCCATCATCTGGACTTAGGTCTACCCCTTGGTTGCCGGACTCGTAGAGACCGCTCCAATGCTCATCTCGGCAATTGGCCCTCCCCAATCCTGCACGCATCTAAATAAGTGAATGTGATGCATCTCTTCTAAAGCGCTACACAGTTATTTCTATGGATCTTTCCCATTTTGCAATGGCGTACATGGTTACATGGCTGTGACTCGCTGAGGAACTTGTAGACATGATGAAGTTGGTGTTGTGTCATAACATCTTGTCTGGACTTTTGAATGTTATTGCTTTTGTTAGGTCTCAGAATCGGACACGTGGGGGTCTCATCTCAACAGAAAAAAGCAAATAAAATTGTCTGTGCCTCATGAAGCGTCACCACAGAGCAGCCCCGCACAGCGTTATGGCTTGAAGCTCAAAGAAAAACTGGCTCCGTTCTACAAGGCAAGTGCTTCATGCTGCTGCAGTGTTATTATTACGACTCTGCTTATTTACCCAGGAGAGCCTCACAGAGTCTTCAAAACTATTTTTCAGGAGAGTCCTGCCAAGTATTCGCAGTAGGGGGCGACGTTGCTGTGTGTAATCACAATTGGGTATTTTTGTAAGTATTGGGATGTTTGACCAATAACATTTACATTGTTATTGGTTCTTTCGGTAAAGTCACAAAGAAGGGAAATAATAAAAATAAAACAATAAAATTATCACGACGTTTCGATTGCAACACAAGCAATCATCATCAGGTGTGAAAACCACAGCAAGACAATTTGAAAAAAGTGGCGTCGTGAGAATTTTATTGTAAAATTGTATTTTATTTTATTATTTTCCTTCTACGTTACTTTACCGAAAGAAGCATGAATATGAATGCCTGCAGTCACGAAAGCTTCAAATCGAAATTTACGTTGTTGTTTATCTGCGGAAGGAAACTGGAGAACCCAGAGGAAATTCATCCAGAAAAGGAGGAGAACATACAAACGTCGCACAGAAAGAACCCAGTCAGGAATTGAACCCAGGCAGTTATTGTGAGGCACAAGTATGACCACCGTGCCACAATGCCCCCCTTACAGGATTCTCGTTTAAAGCATCTCGAGCTCAAGCTGTCACACTTAAGTGTAATAATACAGTAATTTTGCTGTGACGGTTCCACCTGAAGACGGAGGCTTGTGTTGCCTCCAAAACGTGATTTAATTTAATTTATTCATTTTCTTTTTTACCTACGTGACTTTACCGAAAAAACCAAAGAGTATTGTTTTATTATTATTTGTGATTCAGGATAAATACAGAGTGTCTCCTAAACAAAATGCCAGCGGAGAGAAGAAGGCAGGCACGAGCGGCAGTGTCACACACGGGGCCAGTGCGGCGACGATGGACAAGAAGGCTCCCTGGGCCAGCATCGAGCAGCACGAGGAGCACGAGGAGGAGGAGGAGGCCGATCTCACGGGCCTGGCCTTCACTCGGTTGCCACCGTCCGTGACGAGGACTGTGCGTGATCTCGCCGTCCCCTCGCTCGAGAGACGGAGCGGGTGTCTCGCGGGGAGCGTTCCTACGCCCACAGGCCGGCCGGTCTCCGCCGTGGCGTCCCGGCGCCGAGATACGACAGCGGAAGGCGCGAGGGATAGGCTGCGGAAATGGTCATCTCTGGACACCGACTGGCTGGACAGGTGCCAGAGATCGACAGGGATTGCAGAATCCTGTGACCTTTCACTGCCTGTCCTCCCTGCTGCTACCTTGGATGGACTCACAGATGTCTCCCGAGACTTGGAGACTGCCACAGCCAATGCTAACTGCAGTGCTCATGCTGCGCTAAATGCTAAGAATGCCTTGGTAGATATTACGCTGGGCGAAACTATGTTAGAAACTGTGGCCCCTGTAGCAAATAACTGTAACAAGGAGATGGTTCAAACTTCTGATAAAGTAACGAACAGAATTGGAAATGTTTTTGATGTATTTGAAGATATCTCAAGTGACGGAGGAAAAACGGACAAAGGATTTCTGCGGAGCGATGATGCCTTGTGTGAGAACGAGGCAAAAAGTCGAATTGAGTCGACGTCTCGTTGCCATGTAACGGAGCGTAGAGAGAATGACACCAATTTTTCAAACGTCCAATGTGCCTCCAGTGTAAAGTCGGCAAAGGAGGGTCTGCAAGATAGAGCACCGGGAAGCCCAGATGGCGGTGCGATTGTGGAGTTGGCTGAGCTTGACTCGGCATCTCCGTCCCCTGTGAAGCAGAAGAGGCGTAGAGCTGCCTCTGCAAACAAAAGCAATTCCGAAAAGACGCCAACAAAAAGAAGACGCGTGGAAGCTGGTGGGAGGAAGTCTGAGGAGGCGAAAGCAGATGATGAGGGGGTGACGAGCAGTACGTGCGGAAGAGGAGATGGAGGTGTGCATGGCACTGCAGAAGAGTCGTCGCCTGTCAGGGACACTGGCGGTGAACGCAGCGTCTCTGTGCCTGGGAGGACCTCTGGACCTTCCTACAGGTATTGCCTTCCACATACACTCCGCACAATGGGATCCTGGATTCCCTAAAATGTATCGTACGTCATAGAGTATTCTCTTGTTATTCGCGTTGGATACGTTCCGGAGATGCTCGTAAAGAGCAAATTTTGCGGATGATATCGGGCTTTGAAAACATATCTTCTCAATAAATTACCTTAAATAAATGTATGTGTGTTGAACTTCTTTCGCACCGTACGTAGCCAACTGTGCTAATCGGAGGTGCGCAGGAAGGACAACAACACTAAACACAAAAATCAGTTTTAAAGAAATGAGTTTTCAATCTAGAATGAGTTTTCAATCTAGAATACATCACTTTTTCTCTGTTCACTTTCATCACTTTCTCTCTCATCACTTTATCTCATCACTTTCTCTTTTGATTGTGTAGAATTCCAGATGTGATTTGCGGACAGCCAAAATCGGCGATAGAAAGTTCATGAATAATAGGGGAATACTGTACTCTATTCGATTAAAGTTTTGCTGACTGGCTCCGTGCCTGCCTTCATTCATGGTTAACTGGCTCATGCATGGTGGTGACGTCACTGCGCACCTTTGGGTGGTGACGTCACCTGCAACCTACAGTGTTTTTGTGGGAGGATCAGGTGTGGTGGTCGCAAGCGTCCAAGATTCAGTTTTCTACGCATTTAAAAATATTGTCGTTTGATCACCACGTGCAAAATATTGTCAGGTCCTGCAATTTTCATATCAGGGCTCTGCGACACATGCGATCACTATTGAGTCGTGACAATTCTACTGATGTCTTCCCCTTCGTTGTTCAGACTCGTGGAGACCACTAGTCTGACTAAATAAGCACTCAATGCGATTTTCCGACTTCCCATATCTGCCCCTCCAGATGAAAAGTTAAATTATTGTTTATACATCCCATCAGCCACACGGCCTTCTGGGAGTACATAATTTCAGAAGTATTGGTCCAACACAAGAGAAACTCTTGACCTTTTTCACCATTCAATGTCTCTTCAGCAAGGTCAAGCTTGCTTAAGCCAATGCTGGTGAATTGCCAGATGTCTGTTCCATATGGCTTCAAGCTGGACTCAAAACTTAAGAATACATCACCATTATCCTCGTTGTGAAGGATGTCTGACTGATTTTTTTCAATCGTACAAACCCTGCACAATGGAAAGCTTGGGTACATCGTATATTGTTGTAAATTGGATATAGTTACAAATTACACAAAACTTGTGTTGGTGTTTCACGTTTTTTCTGGCCAGACATCAAGAGAACTTTGTTCGACTGAACTTTAAGGCAAAGACGTTTATCAGGAGAGGTCGGGGTGCTCTGAATGGGCGCCAGCTACGCAAGCAGGTGAGGGCGATGCCTTTATGGAAGTAATATTGGGGTTTTTGCATCATCAAACAGGTATAAATGTCCAGCAATGAACATTGAAGGTTTACTCTGTTAGTGAGAAACGAAGGGGCCTCAGTTCAGTTTAATTTGGTGACACAGTTGGATAACATTCAGCCATAGGCTGTTGTGCAAGAGAGACTCGCGGAGTACCTTAGGGGAGATGTAACATCGTTCGCAGAAAATAACAATACGGAACAACAATAAAAAACCTGTTTACAACACGAGGTAGGCGCTTGAACATTCTTAACAGGACACGGGGAACACAAACAAAAACACAGAGTTTAAAAAGCATGGTTAACACGTGCAAGTAAATGGTTATTTTCAGTAAAGTATGGAATTAAAATGAGGCTGGTGAGGGGAGTGATTTTATTTGAAACCACAAAGTGAGCTCGTTCCAATAAAGGGGAGCAGCAACATGGAAATGATCCTAAAATAAAGTTTGATTTAATTATTGGCACATAAGGAAGCACGAGAGAGGAATGTTTAGGGCAGTGTGAGGGTGGCTGGGGGGATGAGACGCTCACGCAGGTAACCCACTGATTTGTCCTTGAGCACCTTGAGGACGAATGATGCCCAGTTGCGCTGTGCATGGGTGTCGAGGGGAGGTAAGCTCGCATTTAAACACGAGTCGATGGCGTCACTTGCGGTAGCGAGCGAGCGGACGCCTTGCTGGGCGCAGCTCACCGTGCGTCCGCTCTGCTCGTGTGCAGGTGTGGAAAGAGAAGTGGCACAAGAAGGGCCACGATTTTGGTGGTGGCAAAGGGCAAAACCGAGAGGGAAACGCCTGCTTCAAGTGTGGCCAGATGGGACACTGGGCCAGCCAGTGCGGGAGAGGTGAGTGGATGCTCCTGGCGATGAGGTGGGAATTGATGAGGTGGTGAGTCACTGCCTAGAGGACTAGCAAATTGGGTCCGTGTCTCAAACCCACTTGGGTATTTACTAGGGTGGTTAAAATCGTTCTATGTGCATTCCCGATAACCGCATTAAATAATGGCAAATAACAACTGGTTAATAACTAGTTTATTATAATTGTTTTTTTACCCTTTTATCTGGCAACAAAACTGACACCTTTTTTACAAGGAGTCATGTACAGTTTTGCATCGGACTAGGACCCACAGCTAACGGAGAGGGTCCTTTCCTATGAACATCTGCCAGTTCTCGCCAACATCGGCAAGCCTATCCTGCCGCTGTTATTATTCTTGGCCATCGTCCATCGCCCCTTCCAGTTATAACGTGTCCTACCCAAGCCCCACTCACTTTTCTGAACAGTTGAGATGATGTATCATGTCTGCGTATGTTCTCTAATCTACATGCTCCTCTTTTTGTCTCTCTGTAATTCCGAGCGAGCGTCTTTCCACGCTTTGTGCACTTTCGAGTTTGTGTTCTGTATTTTCGTGAATGGCCACGGTGTTTCTAAACTATACGTCACAGCAGATCCTGCGCTACTGATTGAAAAGTTTCTTCTTCAGGCGCATGACTGTGTTACTTTACCGATTTATCCAAATACGAAGCTGCAGGTATGACAACGTTTAAGAGAGGCTTTTATTTTCCCAGGACATTTTGCAAAAAAGCCAACGAGCCCCAAAGTGGAGGAAGCAGAGGAGACGACGTCTGAAGAGACGAGCCCGTTTCTCACCCTGGAAGAAGTGACAAAGATGGTGAACCCAAGTGCCGGTGAGACAGTGTCTCTAGACAGAGTGAATCTCTGTGTGTATCTGACAGTCTCTCTCTAGCCAGGGCGAATCTGCACCAGGTTTTTAGATATTTAACACGTGAGATTCCACTTTGTTGCTGTAATTGGGTCCGTACCCTTTGCCATTTCTTCAGTGACGAGGTGCACAGCTGCAACAGCTGGGCTTGCGGAGGAGGCCGGCAGCTCAACACTTAACCCAGCCGGCCATCTGCCTGAGAGCGCTAGCGACGAGAACCTGCTGCTGATGAATGTGGAGCGGCCCGAGTATGAGCCGGAGGTGGTCCAGCTGCAGTCCATCGAGCCGCTCTACCCGCCTGGGCCCAACGGGGGTCCCATCGGTGAGCACCCCTCCCCAACACTCCCTCAGCACCCCTCCCCAACACTCCCTCGGCACCCCTCCCCAACACTCCCTCAGCACCCCTTCCCAACACTCCCTCGGCATCCCTCCCCAACACTCCCTCAGAACCCCTCCCCAACACTCCCTCAGCACCCCTCCCCAACACTCCCTCAGCACCCCTTCCCAACACTCCCTCGGCATCCCTCCCCAACACTCCCTTGGCACCCCTTCCCAACACTCCCTCGGCACCCCTTCCCAGCACTCCCTCGGCACCCCTTCCCAGCACTCCCTCGGCACCCCTCCCCAACACTCCCTCAGCACCCCTTCCCAACACTCCCTCGGCATCCCTCCCCAACACTCCCTCAGCACCCCTTCCCAACACTCCCTCGGCACCCCTCCCCAACACTCCCTCAGCACCCCTTCCCAACACTCCCTCGGCATCCCTCCCCAACACTCCCTCGGCATCCCTCCCCAACACTCCCTCGGCACCCCTTCCCAACACTCCCTCAGCACCCCTCCCCAACACTCCCTCGGTACCCCTCCCCAACACTCCCTCGGCACCCCTCCCCAACACTCCCTCAGAACCCTTTCCCAACACTCCCTCGGCATCCTTCACCAGCACGCATGCTTTCTGCTTTGTCTCTGTGGGATTTAATGTCATATTATTTACCGTAAACAGCCTCTGTCAAGCAGCCAGATGCCTCCACATATTTCTCCCTCCACAATATAAATAAAAGTGTTTATTATAAATCCCATCAGCGACACAGCCTTCTGGGAGCACATAATTCGGCAACATTCGTTAAACAACACGAGCATAACCCTCAACCGGTTTCGACAGTCAGTGTCTCATCAACAGTCGTGCTTGGTTGAATCAAATCAATCCCGGTGAACCGCCAGATGTTTATAGACAAGGACTCTCTCTATTCGATGTGGGTCTTAGTTTAACGCAAAACTATAATACACAACATAACAAGCATTGGCTTTGTTGTAGAGAATATAAGAGTGACCCAGATCACTCTTGCACATGAGGCTTTTCTGGTCTCTTTAGTTCTCACCTAGTTAAACTAAATCTACTTGATAAGCAACTACATAGATAAGGTGACAATAAATGATACTGTTTGTCCGATTGACATTCCTGTCTCACTGCCAGGAATAGACACGTGTTTCACTGTTTGTGGTGTGGGGAGTGTTGGTGAGGTGCGTGTGGATGTTTCTGCCATTGCAGCCACACCGCGTGAGGTGTTCTCGGTACTGAAGTCGCTCGGGTTTTCCTCGTTCCGGCCTGGACAGGAGGCGATCATCATGCGCATTCTGTCTGGTGAGACCCCCACCACCGCCCCCCATGGAGACCTCCTCTCTCTAATTGGCATGATCCAGCGTTGGCGCATTCGCCGCATGTTGCAGAGCTTCGCGGTATGAATCCGGAAGGCCGCCCTAGTTATTACTGCAGGGTGTAGTAACGATAAGATACTTCCTGTGTCTCTGTGTCCCCATGTTATTCCCATCTCCCCATCTCCCCGTGTCATCCCTGCCTCCTTGTGTCCCTGCCTCCCCTCGTCCTCGTGTCGTATCTCCTCACATCTCCTCTCATCTCTCCACATCTCCATATCCATATGCAGGCCTTTCCAGTCTTGTGGTGCTCTCCACTGGTGCAGGGAAGTCGCTCTGCTATCAGCTACCGGCGCTGATGTACGCACGCCGCTCGGCCTGCATCACCCTGGTCATCTCCCCGCTCGTGTCCCTGATGGATGACCAGGTGATGATCGTGCGGGCCTGACCGTGCCCTCACAGCTGCTGCATCCCCTCCGTGATTGGGTCCCTTCCGT
Organism: Entosphenus tridentatus; assembly: GCA_014621495.2. Taxonomy (NCBI): domain Eukaryota; kingdom Metazoa; phylum Chordata; class Hyperoartia; order Petromyzontiformes; family Petromyzontidae; genus Entosphenus; species Entosphenus tridentatus. The sequence goes on from CM025640.2 coordinate 7,240,169, forward strand.
GCCCGCGGCCTCAGTGCTGACACCTCCTCGGGGGGTTGTGCTGGCGAGGCGTGGCATTGTACTGTACTGGCACAAATCTCGGCAGTCCACTTTATAATATGCATCTCTTTGCATTTACACGATGCCTCGGCTACTCAAAGCGCCTTGCATCACATCTCGTCTGAAACATTTGAAGGAGGTACCCAGTGGCAGCTGCCCTTTTGTGGCACAAGGTGACTCGGCACCGGCTTACGAGTGGGCATTAGTTTTCCAGTAGAGGGTGGTAATTGCCATTTTTCCCAATTGAGTAATTTGTGGGTAATTTGCAAGAATTGGCAAATTTGTACCGTGACGTGGCACACAATAGCATTCTTTTAATAATAATAATGCAATTTATAACGCGCGCAAATTTGCGGAAGTAACGGCCGCAACTCACAGTGAAGCAGACGGCACGTAGTGTTTTACGGTTACTCGACACTGCTGTATTAATTAGGGTGGTCTGCCATATTCGAGCCGTGCACCTTAACGATCAGCAATCGGTGCTACCCTTGATCTATTACTGTTGGGCCGTGTGGCCACTGCCCCATTGAATGTTGCGGTTTGTGCTGCTGGTCTGCGTGTCAGGTGTCGGGACTGCCTCCAGGGTTGAAGGCCGCCTGCATTCACTCGAACATGACCAAAGCACAGCGCGCAAGTGTCATCGCGAAGGTAGGGGCGATGGCATCGACTGCCCTGCCCCGCGGGTTCTTGCTGTGTCCCCAGACCTCGGAGACCCCTGTAATCTATGCACCCTGACCTCCGGTTGCCTCTGTTGCGGCATCTGTAGTTTGAAGCTTATTCTGTGTATCCAGGTGCGCAATCAGGAGATCAGGATGAGTCTCATTTGCAAGACTGACCTGAGTCACCACAATAGCAAAAGCAAAAAAACATAAAACAAACTACAGCAATGGACCAAATAGAAATTGGCGCAAAAACAAACTCGTTGCCGAAAGGATGCGGTGTTCTTAATGCCGCGGCTAGCTGCACACACTGGCACCAGCAACTTTACATCAGTTGTAGATCACTGTCACGCATGACTTGGGAGCCGATGTCCACCCAACAGTATAAATGGGTACTCAAGAAATAGTCAACCGGCAGGCTGGGTATGGTGGGGTAAAGTGTGGGTACGTCCACCTCTTCCAAGATGACCGATGGAGGCCCTTTTGGCGGCAGTGGCACGAGCTAGAAATTGCAGGGCTGGACCTTTACCAGGCAATAAGAAAGCTAAATGTAGGAATTTCATATCGCATGAGCAGTGCCGTTCATGCAGATTGCATCTCACAATCGCTGAGTAGGAACCACAGACGAGCTTGAAGCCTGCCAGGTGGTGAGCTGGCACCAAACACTGCTCTGCAGTTCTCTATATATTAAGATGTTTTCAGCCAATTAGTGAGTGTTTTGTACATGTAGGGGAAACCGGAGCACATGGAGAACACTCATTGCATGCGAGGAGGCAAAACTCTATCTCTCATACAAAAGGGACAGATGATCCGAGTCCACACTTGCTGTACTGCAGTTTGCTGCCGAGCTAGAGTATTTCACCTCTATGCCCATGGAGACAGAGTTTTGCTAAGTTTGTTACTTGTCCGATCCACCGTCCCTCCACAGTGCTGGATTACAGGCATGCATAGCCACCACTGCCTGGCACACAAACGGCGTGCGTGTGTGCCGCAGGTGAAGGAGGGAGCGGTGCACGTGCTCCTCCTGTCCCCCGAGGCGCTGGTGGGGGGGCGTGGCGGCGCGGGATTGACGTGCCTGCCCCCCGTGCACCAGCTGCCTCCCATTGCCTTCGCCTGCATTGACGAGGCGCACTGCCTCTTTGAGTGGTCGCACAACTTCCGGCCCTCCTATCTGCGCCTGTGCAAGGTGAACGCTGGGTCCCGGTACTGTCTGGAAGAGTCGGGTGCATCTGTGCATCTGTGTCCTATCGATAGGAGTATTTGTGTGCTGTCTGTAGTTGTATGTTCATGTATCTGTGTACAGGTGTCAGGTGTATCTGTGTGCTTGACTGTAGGTGTACCTGCGTGCTGTCTGTAAAGATGTCTGTGTATCTGTGTA
>CM025640.2:7242254-7253067 GCA_014621495.2 Entosphenus tridentatus
GGTGATGTGCTGTAATTGGTTGTGTTAATTTATTATGCATTTCCATGTCAGCTGCTGCTGCCATTAAAAGCTCTGAATGTAACCAGTACAGCACTTTATAATATCCAGCACTCGAGTCACTCGCTCACCGGCGGTCAGTCACCTCCTTGTCACTCTTCTACCACTAATACCACTGACTCTCTCATATCATCTACACTGTGTTCAACTACCAGGTTACAACAGCACATTCAGCCACTCCCTCGCACACCCAACCACCCACTCACCCCACCGCAGGTCACCTACGCTTCTCTTTCAGCTTATCCCCCCCTCCCCCCCACTGCTCCACCTTGTAATTTCCTCCCATTGTTTTTTTCCCAAACACTTACAATAACCTCGGCCAATTGAAGTAACGCGTTAGCCATTTATCTATTACAGCTTTGATAGCGCTATTTGTTGCTGGCCACTTGACAACTTGGGCCTTTGGGCCCCTGTGCACAGCGAGTGCGTCAACAAAGTAAAATGAAGTCGATGCCGCTGTTGTTTGTCCGCAGGCGCTTGTTGAGCTTCTGAAGAGCCCACGGTTTGAGAGCCTGGAGTCCATCATTGTTTACTGCACGCGGAGGGAGGAGACGGCGCGCATTGCCGCTCTGCTCAGGACCAGTCTGCAAGACTTCTCCACTTCGCTTGCGCCCGCCGCCGATGTCGAGTCCAAGTCGGGGGCGACCGGGGGCAAACGAAAGCAGAAGAAGGGTGCGGTGTGTGGAGAGGGCGTGTGCGTGCGTGTCGTCTGTTGGTGGTGCGTGCCTTTTTGGCGATGCAAAAGGAGGTGTCGTTATTATTCCTCGTGTTTGCCCAGGAGAGCCTCACTGAGTCTCGTGACTTTTTAAGGTGGTTCCTGCCAAATGTTGATCGTTGGGAGCGACGATTGCGTGTGTTGCCCAATTATAGTAATTTGCAAGTGATGTTTTTGTATTTGGACCATGACGCTGGCACGCAACAACTTACGTTCTTCAAATTATGTCACAGGAACTTTGACGTCTCCTGTAAGTCAGACGGCGCATATTTGTTACGGTTAATATGCCCACAGAATTAACTGAGTGTTAGATATATATGTGAGTGTCTAATGTTGCAAGGGAAATAGAGAGCAGTGTTTAGTCCCAGAACAGAAACCAACAAGACAGTTGGTGTGGGGGTATAGTTGTCTTCAGCAGGAGACCAACTCCAAGAGAGACCGCATATCTAAGCAGACGATTTGTCTCTTTACATCTGTCCCTCAAGATAAAAAATTAAACTATTTTATACACATCCCATCGCAGAGAGAGTCCTTGCCAAAAGCATCTGTCAGTTTACCATCAATGATTCAGGAAACTATGCAAATTATAACTTCGTCTAATGTATCGATTGCGTGTTGTGACCTTTGTGATGCATGGACCTCTGATGAGTGCTCACCTTTATCTCGCCGCTGGGATGCTGCAGCCTCCGCCAAGGTGTCCCGTTGGTCTGCAGACTCGTACCATGCTGGCATGACGGCCGCCGAGAGGAAGGCAGTCCAGACACGTTTCATGCGAGGTGCCCTGCGCATCGTGGTGGCCACCGTGGCCTTTGGAATGGGGCTGGACAAGGCCGACGTGCGGGCCATCGTGCACTACAATATGCCCAAGAGCTTCGAGAGCTACGTGCAGGAGATCGGAAGGGCAGGCCGCGACGGCGAGCCGGCCCACTGCCACATGTTCCTCGATTCGGAGGTACCGCGACTCGGCAACAACAGAACATTCTTAAGTGATCTCCTCAAACGAGACGGTGCGCTGGGCCATGTCACTGCCTGATGTTCAAGTGGAATGTCACGTGCAAATACCAGGGAGTGGCACTTGTTGGATCATTGTGTTGAGTTCGTAATGGGACAGGGCAGGGCATTCAGGGAATTTGAATGTTTTTACCTTTTCATTATCAATGCATACAAAAAACTGTCGCGGGTTCCTGGACGCACATTTGACTTTGGAATTCCATCCTTTCATCTCTTTTCCCAAGCTCTAATAACCTGGCTCAATTCAAGAAAAATGTTCACTCTTACCGATTACAACTGTAATAGTGCTGCCTGCCATTTTGGGCCTGTGCTCTAAAACTGTTAAAGAAAGCCTCAGTGGCAGAGATGTTGCTGAAGAAAACAATTGGATTCATTGGCTGATTTGCACAGTGGATTGGGTGTCGGTCTCGCGAGCTGCCTGCGCCATGGAGCGGAATGTGCTTCCTGTGAACAAACTCTTCATTCCACTGCAGGCCAGAGACCTGCAGGAGCTGCGCCGACACATCTACGCCAACACCGTTGATAGGATCACCGTGAAGAAGCTCCTGCAGAAGGTGTTTCCTCCCTGCAAGTGCAGGCAGCTGCACCTATGCAGACAACAGCTGCAGGTGAAGTATATAACTCGGCACGTGGCCCAGCATTAGCGCGTTTGCCGCTTGTTGCAGATGTTCGCGGTTCTTATCTGGAAGCTCGTCCCGGTTAATAGTGCAGTGGCGTGGCATTAACCGTAAAATACTAAGCATCGTCTACTGTACTGATAGTTGGACGTTAAAGATCCCGTAACGCCGTTTGAAGAAGAATAGGCCATTGCATGCCGGCGCCACAGTCCAAATTTGCTCCTTTTTTTATTGGGAATTGTAACAATTGTCACCTACTGGGAAAACTTGGCAGGATTGTCTTGAAAAACAGTCTTGAGAACCTAAGACTTTCTGGATAACTGAGCTTAATAATCACGAGGGTTCCCAGTCACCTACACTGGAGTTGTAAATCAAGTACAGTTTCCTCACTTACTGGCTTGACTTGGAAACTTTCTTGTGACATTTACCATTACTGAATATGTAATTGGTTGGTATATTCAATAAATGTGCAGGGCTCTCTTGGTTATAGGAGTTGAATATGGCATGCTGGTTAGCGCGCTGCACTATGGATTCGGTGACCTGAGTTTGATTCCAAGCCACGGGTGAGCATCATTGGCGATTGCACTGTCCAATGTGGTTAAGTATGGTCAATAACCCCCCACGACCAACATCCAGCAGTGCGCTGTACATTACCGTTTCCACTGAAACGTGTCAACTGTGCGCGTTGTATTGCTGTGGGGGCGTGTGTGCCGCAGACGGAGGAGGAGTTTGGTTACGTGCGTGATGACGAGATGGCAGATATCCCCGACCCCGTATCGGAGACCGCCACGGCCGAGTGTTCTCACGTCGTCGAGGAATCCGGCGAGCAGGAGTCGGTTGAGAATCTGTGCTCCGACGACATCATGTCAGCAAGGGAGGCCGGGAATAAACCATTTCCGCAAGAGGATGGTGCGTTGGAAAAGGTGACAGATTCCCAACGTAGAGCGTCCCCCGGTCCTCAAGGCGGAAACCATGAGGACCCTACTTTGCAAGCGACGGGACTTGGCGATGCTTTTGCCACGGGTGGCGGTGACGGTTCAGCTCATCTCTCTCGGCCCTTGGATTCTCGCTGGAATGGAAACGATGGAAACGAGGGAGAGCGAGAGGCTGGGGTTCCAAGGCTGTGCAAAGGCCACGAAAGGGCAATCCCCATTGAATCCAACGTGGAGGCCCTGGACATGATAGAAGAAGGTGATGTTCTATTCCTAGACCAGCGAGTCACACAGCATTGATTGTGTGTTATTCACACGTCATTTTGTTCGATTCACACGGCATTTTGGCGGAACTTTGGCGCAGTGGTAGTGCTCGTGCCTCAACAAGATGGGCCTGGGTTTGATTCTAGACCCGGGTACCTTTGTGTGGTTTTTTACCCCTGTTCTGCATGGATTTCCTCTGGGTTCGCTGATTTACTAGCATAGCAAAAAAAGACACAATATGTCCGGTATTGGCCAAAATCTTAATGCTGAATAAAAAATAATCTGCAAATTATTCAATTGGGATGATACTTTGCAATTCCAGTCCCTTCCCGAGAAAACTTGGCAGGGCTGTCCTGAAAGAGAGTCAACAAGTGTCGTCGTCGCGATGACAATTAGCGAGTGTTCTTCATAATGGGATGCGTTCACGCCGCCGTTCTGTGGCTCGCAGGCATCGAGACTCTGCTGTGCTACCTGGAGCTGCACCCGCGGCGCTGGGTCGAGTGCCTGCACCCGACCATGGCCACCTGCCGCATCCGCTGCTACGCGGGGCCCGTGCAGCTCCGCCAGATCGCAAAGAGGTGACGAGCGCTAAAGTCGGAGGGGGTCGCTCTGAGAACCGGCCGGGTTTTCGTTTCCCCGTTTGCAGCCATTATCCTGTGGTAGAACAAACACATTCCTATGGTGGGACGAGTCTCTCTTTAGGACGAGCACTGTTGCCTTCCTCACAAAGCGGTGCTCGTTTTATCGATCCCAGATGGATGATGGGCAGAGTCAACCCCCAAGCAGTGTTTGAAATCGTAACCTTCCGATTGCGAAGCCACTTGCTCTGCCACTGAACCACCTGACTGGTTTTATTTGTGTAAAAACAAACGATTCCGGTGTCTTGGTGCATTGAGAGTAAGGGGCGTGTATTTGTTCCGTCTTGGCAGCTGTTTGCCGGTGGCCGTGGTGATTGCCCGCGAGCGCTTGAGGGGACAGAGCTTTGAGGGCCGGAGCGAGCTGGAGTTCGACGTGGTGGAGCTGTGCGATAGCATGGCCTGGGAGCTGTATGCCGTCAAGAGGGACCTGCTGCAGCTGCAGTGGCAGAAGGAGCCCCGAGGGGGTAGGTCGCGTTCCTGCGTAAAGCAGTGCTGCGCACGATTGTGCACCGTTGGTAGACTGCACCATGAAGCAGTCGGGGTGATTGGTGATCCAGCACTCACTGATTCACTTCTCCAGTCACTCGCTCAGTCGCCTCATTATGTTATCAATCTTGCCAAGCTAAAACAAAACTAAACACTTTTAATTTTACCAGGTAAGGCCCACTGAGCTATGTAGCTCTTTTTCAGGAGCGACCTGGCCACAAATGATAGCCCAACGAAGTGGCTTATCATGTGGAAATTTATAGCAGCCAAATACTCTCAACTCATATTTCTACATGTGGAGGGAAAAACCGGAGGAACACGCAAACTCCAAATATACAGCAGGCGTCAGGGTCGGGATCGAACCCACAACCTCCTGTATACCAGGCGAGGTAGTTAACATCTCACCACCGCGGCACTCCAAGGTGCTTACTGTTTCATGGTTACCATGGTTACTGTTTTCAAGAACTTCACTCGTTGATTCCGCCACCCATGTTGTACATCTTAAGAGTTTCCGTGCATCATCTCTTTTCTTAAGCTCTTACAATAACCGTAGTTATAAATAAAATAAAACAAATCACGACGTTTCGATCGCAACACAAGCGGTCGTCATCACCCTTTGCCTGATGACTGCTGGTGTTGCGATCGAAACGTCGTGATTTGTTTATTTTATTTTATTTTTCTAACGACGTGACTTTACCGAAATAACCAAAGAGTATGGATTCCTGCAGTCACGAAAGCTTCAAATCAAGATTCTTACAAGAATAACCTTTCTCAAATACATGAAGGTGTTAAATCTTACCTATTGCAACTTTGACAGTGCCGTTTGTTCCTGACCACTTGATATTTTGGACCTTTCCACCTGTGTTGAGCAATTGTGTTTAAAAAATACATGATGGTGATCTAGATTTGAAGTTTTCGTGACTGCAGAGATCCATACTCTTTGGTTCTTTCGGTAAAGTCACGTAGGTAGAAATAAAATAAATTGAATCACAAGCAATCATCAGGTGGGAAAACCACAGCAAGAACATTTCTTGCTGTGATTTTCCCACCTGAAAATTTCTTGGTGTGGTTTTCTTGGTGTGGTTTTCCCACCTGATGATGATTGCTTGTGTTGCAATCGAAACGTCGTGATTACATTTATTTTATTTTATACCTACGTGACTTTACCGAAAGAACCAATGAGTATATAATGGTGATGTTGGCTAGGAGAGGCCTTCACCCAACAGTGGATTGATCATGGCTGATTTTGATGATGATTAGTGTTACGCTATATTCCAGACTAATCGTAGAACTTTCCTGGTGCTATTTTGGTGTTGGCCTGCTTGCCATTTTGGGCACTTGGGCCTGTAGTCGGTGACTGTTAATCAAAAAATAAAACCCTAGTGCAGGCAGAGCACTCGCAGAGGTCAGTAACGCAGCGGTGGCGTGTGTGCGTGCGTGCGTGGAGTACAGGGCAGGCGAGCAAGAGCTCCGTGCTGGTGGAGTTCCACGAGCTGGCGTTCCGCTTCCGCTCCCCGGGGGACCTGCGTGACGAGGAGCACGACGAGCTGTGCGCGGCGCTTCACGGTCGCGTGCTCGCGCAGGAGCGCGTCGAGCTCTACCAGCTGCGCAGCTGCTTCACGGCCTTCCAGAGGTACCGCCACGGAACGGATGGCGGCCGACCGTAACCCTCGCTCCGTCTCATGTGCGTCGTTTCGTCGTCGTCGCGATCGGCCGTGATCAATTCACCTGCTGGATGTGGCCCTCCCCGAGCCGCTGCCACCTCTAGCGACGTTGCGATGTAACGAGATCTGAGCCGCGCCTCGGGTCCGGGTACTCGTGGGTGACCCGCTAAGGGTTAGGGTGCGCTGCCCATATTGAAAAAAACTGTGCAGTGCTACGTTTCAAACAAGAATTAATTTTTTTTACCGAAACTTTTGTGAAGAAATGCAGTTTAGATTATTAGCTATGTAACAGCTACTATGTGGAGGATTAGCAGAGTAAATAATGTGTTTTACACGTCATTGCTTCATCACTACGAGAATAAGTCCAAAAAGTTAGGACCAAGCAGGACTCTGAAACAATCCCTCTGCCGTTATCGATTTATTCACGTGGATAATCGCTTGATGGAAGAAGGGTATCCAGGATGTGTATTGACACGTACATAGCAAACATGTAAAGATGCACATATAAACACATAATCTCTGTCCCTTATGCGGGTCACGGTCATTTGCTCCTCAAATAAGCGTCAGGGCACTGCTCATCTGTTTCTAGTCCTGACCCAGCTGTAGAAATACTGCATTCCCATGGCAGGGGCGAAATCTATCCGTAGTGTAATCGCTGTTTAATTTCCCACAAAGCGGTACCTACTTTATTGACCCTGGGGGGGACAATGGTTTGAGTCAACCCCCAACATGGATTTTAACTTGTGACTTTCCGATTGCGAGCCGCTCGCTCTACCGCTGAGTCACCACCTGGCCGGATAACGTACAGATAGTCCCCGAGTTACGATGGTCCGACTTACGATATTTCGATCTTACGATGGCGATAGCGATACGACAAAATTGGAAAATAGTTTAAATTTCGCGCGGCAGGCAAACGCAGCAGCGTACGAGATACGAATCTTGGTGAGTACAGTACAATATGATACGTTACGATACGTTCAATGCATGTATGATACGTAGCTTTAGCGATTTCATTTTAAGGTTACCACGATACGATATGTTCAATGCATGTTAAAAGTTTTTATAACAGATAGGATTGTTTCCTGAAAAAACTTTCTATTAAATTGCAGTTCATATCGGTAGGCTAAGAAATTACCTTGTTTTTTTACTTTCCATTTTACTCTTAAATACAGTATTGTAATTAATAAATACATACAGTATATAGTTTATACAGTACGGTACTGTAAATTGCTCTGTTTTGCTAAATTATCACCATTCTTTAAGACTCCTGGGTAGGCTAGGCCATCTTCGACTTACGATATTTTCGACTCACGATGGGGTCGTCGTAACGCATCTCCATCGTAAGTAGAGGACTACCTGTACACGGTTTATATTTATACAGTGGACATCACACTCGGTCAAACGTGCCATATACTATCACTGCTGTGCAGCTGTTAACTTGCGACTTGTATGAAATACGTTTATTTTGCCACTCACCCTTGCAAAGCAGACGGTGGTATCGAAAAATTAATGGATAACGCAACGACTCTTCCTGTCTGTCTCGCCACGTAAAAACAATCACAAGTATTTATTGCACATCTCATTGGCCGCACGGCCTTCTGGGAGTGCATCATTTCAACAGCATTGGTTCAACACAAGCAACGTTTCTGGACGGGTTTCGACAATCAGTGTCTCATCAGCAGTGTCAGCCTTGCTTGAATGCTGGTGAACCGCCTGATGTTTATCGGCAAAGGCCATCTCTATTCAATATGGGTCCTAGTTTGATACAAAACGATACAATACACAACATCAAATAATCTTTGGCATCACTGTCAACATGGTAGGGTTCGTGATTACGTGGTTGAACATCAAGCGGCACCGATAGTGAGGACTGGACTTCAGGGATACGGTTGCTTCGGCCATGGCCTGTTCCGGTGTGACTGAGCATTTTCCCGGTGAATCTTGCTACCTGTGCCATTCGTGGCAACCGCCCGGCATGACTCTCTCTCTCTGCATGTTCAGCGTGGCCTTCGAAGCATGCGGCCACTGTGTGGACGGCTCCGGTTTGGTGGAGCGGAGTGAGCAGCTGAAGCGAGTGCTCAAGAGCTACTTTGACGAGCACTGGGATCTGGAGAGCAGCACGACGTCCGGCGCGGGCGCAGCAGAGGAGGATCTCATCCCAACATCGGTGAGAGGCTCTGGGCACGTGAACACGCGCACTGGCCCCACGCTCGCTCGCTCGCCAGAGGTCGCAACCGGGTACCCGATACCCGTACCCTACCCGATACCCGGCCGGGTACGGGTACCCGTTTGCGACCCTGGTGCGGCCGGGTACGGGTAGGCCGTGAGTCACTGGTGAGTCACCGTTTGTCACTAATTTCCCAACGTCTTGTCTCTTCTCACAATTCAAGTTTCTAGAATCAACCTACCCGCGCCTGCAACATGGCTTCATCCCAGAGGTCGCAATCAGGTACCCGATACCCGTACCCTACCCGTACCCAGCCAGGTACGGGTAGGGTACGGGTACGGCCGGGTACGGGTACCCGTTTGCGACCCTGGTGCGGCCGGGTACGGGTAAGGAATCAAAACCCGTTTGCGACCTCTGTCGCTCGCTAATGCCGCAGCTGGTGGCAGGACCTCCGCAAGAGGGAGTTCAAAAGGTTAATCCGGTCTAATTTTGAACTATTAACGAGATGGATTTGAAGAGTTGGCATACCCAGACTTTACCGCACTACACACGACCTGCCGATGAACTCGCTGTGGTGAACCCGTTTGACACTGTTGGGTGGACGGAGAGGGCGGAGGGGATTTAAGAAACTTGCGCTATTGTTTCAACTGCCGGGAGAAGGAACCGGCGACCTCCAAATCATATTCTACAGAGATTTCACAAACCTTGACCTCAACGCAGTTTAAACCACCGCTATACATGATGAAGGCTCATCTCGTGACTGTTTCGTGTTGTGCTATTGTCGTTTTTTCTGAGGGTTGACTCGCATTGGTCGTGATAGCCTATGTATGAAATTGGAGTTTTGCATTGAACTCGGACCCACGTGTAACAGAGAGGGGGGGGGGCTTGCTTGTGAACATCTGGCAGTTCGGCAGCATTTAAGCAAGCCTGGCTCTACGAATGAGACAAATAAATATCGAAACCGTTTCAGAGTTTGCTTGTGATGAACCAATGCTGCTAAATGTATGCACTCCCAGTGGGCCGTGTGGCTGATGGTATGAGTACAAAAACAACAACTTTATATTTTTACATGAGAGACAATCATGGGAAAGGATGGGGAAATTGTCTGCGTATTTCTTTTGTACCGATATCCTCTACAATGACACCCAAGGGTTATTTTGTGAGAAATGTGAGATCTTGTTGGTTCTTTCGGTAAAGTCACGTAGAAGCGAAATAATAAAATAATACAATTTAAACATAATAAAATACAATTCTTATGACGTTTCGGCCACAACGCAAGCAGCCGTCCTCAGGTGAAGAACAGGTCTGTCGGAAAGACATTCAGACGCTGTCTTTCCGACAGACCTGTTCTTCACCTGAATTGTATTTTATTATGTTTTATTTGTATTATTTTATTATTTCCCTTCTACGTGACTTTACCGAAAGAACCAAGAAGATGAATCCCTGCAGTCACGAAAGCTTTAAATCGAAATGTGAGATCACCAGACATTTTAAGTTCGCACAACGTAAGCGATACGCGGTGATGTGTCCTGCAGGTGAAGGAGCAGGTCAGCAGGGATATCATCACCTTCTTATGTCTGCATCATGACCGCAACTTCTCTGCCCGTGCCATCGCTCGCATCTTCCACGGCATCGGTACGGTCGGGGTGATCACGATCCAGCACTCACCGTTTCACTTCACTCACTGGCAGTCAGTCAGTCATCCCCTTATCATTCTTCTATTGCTACTGCCACAGTTACTGTTTTCGTAAACTACACTCACTCACTATGAGACATCTCCTTTACCAGTGGCAAAATATAGTAATAGGTTTTTACCCTTTCAACTGGTACAAAAACTGACACCTTTATACAAGGCATCATGTTTGCAATAATCACAACACAGGCAGTCAAAATGCAACAAAAAGAAACAACTCTGATAATGATATGCAACTGTCCTTGAAGTTGATTGGTCCGTACCCGAGACAGCTTTTCTTAGAGCCTAGTCTCCATTGGTATTGAAAGGGTAAAAACCTATTACTACACTCACTCATTCCTCCATCCGTGATGAAGACTTGGTCTACCGGACCGAATGTCCCGTCTAATGCGCACTCTTCAACCACCACACTGCAGGTCACAACAACTCACTCACCCACCCACCACACTGCAGGTCACAATAACACACTCACCCACCCACCACACTGCAGGTCACAACAACTCACTCACCCACCCACCACATTGCAGGTCACAACAACTCACTCACCCACCCACCACACTGCAGGTCAC